>CM019171.2:39026935-39305006 GCA_009739505.2 Apolygus lucorum | reverse complement strand
GCGAATTTTCAAGGAAATGAAGCTATTGCAATGGCCTCAAAATTTTTAGAATCGACTTTTTCGAAAAATTTTCACACTGAAATCCGTTTTGGAACATTCTAAACGATCCCTGAAGTTTTTCCAAAATCATATGTATATATATAATATTGTGTCATTCCGGACGATAACTGAGTAATTGTTTAAAAATTTTTTTTTAGTTTTTGCCAAATGTTTGTAGCAACAAACCATAGGTCAAGTTCGTTAACCAGCAATTTTGGACAATCCAAAGTGGTCCAAAATTCAAAAAAAACTCCCAAAAAAATGGGTTTTTCCCGTTTTTTGTGGTTTTTACATTGAAAATCATGGTAATATATGGTATATTCGGATTCAGCACAAAATTTCTGATATGAATGCATTTTTCGAAAATGAAAATTGTCCAAAATTAAGAAAAGTTTGTAGCTATATATATATATAATGAATACGAGCGTATATTTGTTGTACCCAGAAATGCAGTAGCCGTGTGGGTACTCTATGAGTTCGTAGAGACGACTAGAACATGAATATGGACTCCTAACATCTTCAAAGCATACCCAGCAATAATTTGCAGCGTATTATTAGCGAATTTTCAAGGAAAATGAAGCTATTGCAATGGCCTCAAAATTTTTAGAATCGACTTTTTCGAAAAATTTTCACACTGAAATCCGTTTTGGAACATTCTGAAACGATCCCTGAAGTTTTTCCAAAAATCATATGTATATATATATATATGTGTCATTCCGGACGATAACTTGAGTAATTGTTTAAAAATTTTTTTTTAGTTTTTGCCAAAATGTTTGTAGCAACAAACCATAGGTCAAGTTCGTTAACCAGCAATTTTGGACAATCCAAAGTGGTCCAAAATTCAAAAAAACTCCCAAAAAAATGGGTTTTTCCCGTTTTTTGTGGTTTTTACATTGAAAATCATGGTAATATATGGTATATTCGGATTCAGCACAAAATTCTGATATGAATGCATTTTTCGAAAATGAAAATTGTCCAAAATTAAGAAAAGTTTGTAGCTATATATATATATAATGAATACGAGCGTATATTTGTTGTACCCAGAAATGCAGTAGCCGTGTGGGTACTCTATGAGTTCGTAGAGACGACTAGAACATGAATATGGACTCCTAACATCTTCAAAGCATACCCAGCAATAATTTGCAGCGTATTATTAGCGAATTTTCAAGGAAAATGAAGCTATTGCAATGGCCTCAAAATTTTTAGAATCGACTTTTTCGAAAAATTTTCACACTGAAATCCGTTTTGGAACATTCTGAAACGATCCCTGAAGTTTTTCCAAAAATCATATGTATATATATATATATGTGTCATTCCGGACGATAACTTGAGTAATTGTTTAAAAATTTTTTTTTAGTTTTTGCCAAAATGTTTGTAGCAACAAACCATAGGTCAAGTTCGTTAACCAGCAATTTTGGACAATCCAAAGTGGTCCAAAATTCAAAAAAACTCCCAAAAAAATGGGTTTTTTCCCGTTTTTTGTGGTTTTTACATTGAAAATCATGGTAATATATGGTATATTCGGATTCAGCACAAAATTTCTGATATGAATGCATTTTTCGAAAATGAAAATTGTCCAAAATTAAGAAAAGTTTGTAGCTATATATATATATAATGAATACGAGCGTATATTTGTTGTACCCAGAAATGCAGTAGCCGTGTGGGTACTCTATGAGTTCGTAGAGACGACTAGAACATGAATATGGACTCCTAACATCTTCAAAGCATACCCAGCAATAATTTGCAGCGTATTATTAGCGAATTTTCAAGGAAAATGAAGCTATTGCAATGGCCTCAAAATTTTTAGAATCGACTTTTTCGAAAAATTTTCACACTGAAATCCGTTTTGGAACATTCTGAAACGATCCCTGAAGTTTTTCCAAAAATCATATGTATATATATATATATGTGTCATTCCGGACGATAACTTGAGTAATTGTTTAAAAATTTTTTTTTAGTTTTTGCCAAAATGTTTGTAGCAACAAACCATAGGTCAAGTTCGTTAACCAGCAATTTTGGACAATCCAAAGTGGTCCAAAATTCAAAAAAACTCCCAAAAAAATGGGTTTTTCCCGTTTTTTGTGGTTTTTACATTGAAAATCATGGTAATATATGGTATATTCGGATTCAGCACAAAATTTCTGATATGAATGCATTTTTCGAAAATGAAAATTGTCCAAATTAAGAAAAGTTTGTAGCTATATATATATATAATGAATACGAGCGTATATTTGTTGTACCCAGAAATGCAGTAGCCGTGTGGGTACTCTATGAGTTCGTAGAGACGACTAGAACATGAATATGGACTCCTAACATCTTCAAAGCATACCCAGCAATAATTTGCAGCGTATTATTAGCGAATTTTCAAGGAAAATGAAGCTATTGCAATGGCCTCAAAATTTTTAGAATCGACTTTTTCGAAAAATTTTCACACTGAAATCCGTTTTGGAACATTCTGAAACGATCCCTGAAGTTTTTCCAAAAATCATATGTATATATATATATATGTGTCATTCCGGACGATAACTTGAGTAATTGTTTAAAAATTTTTTTTTAGTTTTTGCCAAAATGTTTGTAGCAACAAACCATAGGTCAAGTTCGTTAACCAGCAATTTTGGACAAGCCAAAGTGGTCCAAAATTCAAAAAAACTCCCAAAAAATGGGTTTTTCCCGTTTTTTGTGGTTTTTACATTGAAAATCATGGTAATATATGGTATATTCGGATTCAGCACAAAATTTCTGATATGAATGCATTTTTCGAAAATGAAAATTGTCCAAAATTAAGAAAAGTTTGTAGCTATATATATATATATAATGAATACGAGCGTATATTTGTTGTACCCAGAAATGCAGTAGCCGTGTGGGTACTCTATGAGTTCGTAGAGACGACTAGAACATGAATATGGACTCCTAACATCTTCAAAGCATACCCAGCAATAATTTGCAGCGTATTATTAGCGAATTTTCAAGGAAAATGAAGCTATTGCAATGGCCTCAAAATTTTTAGAATCGACTTTTTCGAAAAATTTTCACACTGAAATCCGTTTTGGAACATTCTGAAACGATCCCTGAAGTTTTTCCAAAAATCATATGTATATATATATATATGTGTCATTCCGGACGATAACTTGAGTAATTGTTTAAAAATTTTTTTTTAGTTTTTGCCAAAATGTTTGTAGCAACAAACCATAGGTCAAGTTCGTTAACCAGCAATTTTGGACAATCCAAAGTGGTCCAAAATTCAAAAAAACTCCCAAAAAAATGGGTTTTTCCCGTTTTTTGTGGTTTTTACATTGAAAATCATGGTAATATATGGTATATTCGGATTCAGCACAAAATTTCTGATATGAATGCATTTTTCGAAAATGAAAATTGTCCAAAATTAAGAAAAGTTTGTAGCTATATATATATATAATGAATACGAGCGTATATTTGTTGTACCCAGAAATGCAGTAGCCGTGTGGGTACTCTATGAGTTCGTAGAGACGACTAGAACATGAATATGGACTCCTAACATCTTCAAAGCATACCCAGCAATAATTTGCAGCGTATTATTAGCGAATTTTCAAGGAAAATGAAGCTATTGCAATGGCCTCAAAATTTTTAGAATCGACTTTTTCGAAAAATTTTCACACTGAAATCCGTTTTGGAACATTCTGAAACGATCCCTGAAGTTTTTCCAAAAATCATATGTATATATATATATATGTGTCATTCCGGACGATAACTTGAGTAATTGTTTAAAAATTTTTTTTTAGTTTTTGCCAAAATGTTTGTAGCAACAAACCATAGGTCAAGTTCGTTAACCAGCAATTTTGGACAATCCAAAGTGGTCCAAAATTCAAAAAAACTCCCAAAAAAATGGGTTTTTCCCGTTTTTTGTGGTTTTTACATTGAAAATCATGGTAATATATGGTATATTCGGATTCAGCACAAAATTTCTGATATGAATGCATTTTTCGAAAATGAAAATTGTCCAAAATTAAGAAAAGTTTGTAGCTATATATATATATAATGAATACGAGCGTATATTTGTTGTACCCAGAAATGCAGTAGCCGTGTGGGTACTCTATGAGTTCGTAGAGACGACTAGAACATGAATATGGACTCCTAACATCTTCAAAGCATACCCAGCAATAATTTGCAGCGTATTATTAGCGAATTTTCAAGGAAAATGAAGCTATTGCAATGGCCTCAAAATTTTTAGAATCGACTTTTTCGAAAAATTTTCACACTGAAATCCGTTTTGGAACATTCTGAAACGATCCCTGAAGTTTTTCCAAAAATCATATGTATATATATATATATGTGTCATTCCGGACGATAACTTGAGTAATTGTTTAAAAATTTTTTTTTAGTTTTTGCCAAAATGTTTGTAGCAACAAACCATAGGTCAAGTTCGTTAACCAGCAATTTTGGACAATCCAAAGTGGTCCAAAATTCAAAAAAACTCCCAAAAAAATGGGTTTTTCCCGTTTTTTGTGGTTTTTACATTGAAAATCATGGTAATATATGGTATATTCGGATTCAGCACAAAATTTCTGATATGAATGCATTTTTCGAAAATGAAAATTGTCCAAAATTAAGAAAAGTTTGTAGCTATATATATATATAATGAATACGAGCGTATATTTGTTGTACCCAGAAATGCAGTAGCCGTGTGGGTACTCTATGAGTTCGTAGAGACGACTAGAACATGAATATGGACTCCTAACATCTTCAAAGCATACCCAGCAATAATTTGCAGCGTATTATTAGCGAATTTTCAAGGAAAATGAAGCTATTGCAATGGCCTCAAAATTTTTAGAATCGACTTTTTCGAAAAATTTTCACACTGAAATCCGTTTTGGAACATTCTGAAACGATCCCTGAAGTTTTTCCAAAAATCATATGTATATATATATATATGTGTCATTCCGGACGATAACTTGAGTAATTGTTTAAAAATTTTTTTTTAGTTTTTGCCAAAATGTTTGTAGCAACAAACCATAGGTCAAGTTCGTTAACCAGCAATTTTGGACAATCCAAAGTGGTCCAAAATTCAAAAAAACTCCCAAAAAAATGGGTTTTTCCCGTTTTTTGTGGTTTTTACATTGAAAATCATGGTAATATATGGTATATTCGGATTCAGCACAAAATTTCTGATATGAATGCATTTTTCGAAAATGAAAATTGTCCAAAATTAAGAAAAGTTTGTAGCTATATATATATATAATGAATACGAGCGTATATTTGTTGTACCCAGAAATGCAGTAGCCGTGTGGGTACTCTATGAGTTCGTAGAGACGACTAGAACATGAATATGGACTCCTAACATCTTCAAAGCATACCCAGCAATAATTTGCAGCGTATTATTAGCGAATTTTCAAGGAAAATGAAGCTATTGCAATGGCCTCAAAATTTTTAGAATCGACTTTTTCGAAAAATTTTCACACTGAAATCCGTTTTGGAACATTCTGAAACGATCCCTGAAGTTTTTCCAAAAATCATATGTATATATATATATATGTGTCATTCCGGACGATAACTTGAGTAATTGTTTAAAAATTTTTTTTTAGTTTTTGCCAAAATGTTTGTAGCAACAAACCATAGGTCAAGTTCGTTAACCAGCAATTTTGGACAATCCAAAGTGGTCCAAAATTCAAAAAAACTCCCAAAAAAATGGGTTTTTCCCGTTTTTTGTGGTTTTTACATTGAAAATCATGGTAATATATGGTATATTCGGATTCAGCACAAAATTTCTGATATGAATGCATTTTTCGAAAATGAAAATTGTCCAAAATTAAGAAAAGTTTGTAGCTATATATATATATAATGAATACGAGCGTATATTTGTTGTACCCAGAAATGCAGTAGCCGTGTGGGTACTCTATGAGTTCGTAGAGACGACTAGAACATGAATATGGACTCCTAACATCTTCAAAGCATACCCAGCAATAATTTGCAGCGTATTATTAGCGAATTTTCAAGGAAAATGAAGCTATTGCAATGGCCTCAAAATTTTTAGAATCGACTTTTTCGAAAAATTTTCACACTGAAATCCGTTTTGGAACATTCTGAAACGATCCCTGAAGTTTTTCCAAAAATCATATGTATATATATATATATATGTGTCATTCCGGACGATAACTTGAGTAATTGTTTAAAAATTTTTTTTTAGTTTTTGCCAAAATGTTTGTAGCAACAAACCATAGGTCAAGTTCGTTAACCAGCAATTTTGGACAATCCAAAGTGGTCCAAAATTCAAAAAAACTCCCAAAAAAATGGGTTTTTCCCGTTTTTTGTGGTTTTTACATTGAAAATCATGGTAATATATGGTATATTCGGATTCAGCACAAAATTTCTGATATGAATGCATTTTTCGAAAATGAAAATTGTCCAAAATTAAGAAAAGTTTGTAGCTATATATATATATAATGAATACGAGCGTATATTTGTTGTACCCAGAAATGCAGTAGCCGTGTGGGTACTCTATGAGTTCGTAGAGACGACTAGAACATGAATATGGACTCCTAACATCTTCAAAGCATACCCAGCAATAATTTGCAGCGTATTATTAGCGAATTTTCAAGGAAAATGAAGCTATTGCAATGGCCTCAAAATTTTTAGAATCGACTTTTTCGAAAAATTTTCACACTGAAATCCGTTTTGGAACATTCTGAAACGATCCCTGAAGTTTTTCCAAAAATCATATGTATATATATATATATGTGTCATTCCGGACGATAACTTGAGTAATTGTTTAAAAATTTTTTTTTAGTTTTTGCCAAAATGTTTGTAGCAACAAACCATAGGTCAAGTTCGTTAACCAGCAATTTTGGACAATCCAAAGTGGTCCAAAATTCAAAAAAACTCCCAAAAAAATGGGTTTTTCCCGTTTTTTGTGGTTTTTACATTGAAAATCATGGTAATATATGGTATATTCGGATTCAGCACAAAATTTCTGATATGAATGCATTTTTCGAAAATGAAAATTGTCCAAAATTAAGAAAAGTTTGTAGCTATATATATATATAATGAATACGAGCGTATATTTGTTGTACCCAGAAATGCAGTAGCCGTGTGGGTACTCTATGAGTTCGTAGAGACGACTAGAACATGAATATGGACTCCTAACATCTTCAAAGCATACCCAGCAATAATTTGCAGCGTATTATTAGCGAATTTTCAAGGAAAATGAAGCTATTGCAATGGCCTCAAAATTTTTAGAATCGACTTTTTCGAAAAATTTTCACACTGAAATCCGTTTTGGAACATTCTGAAACGATCCCTGAAGTTTTTCCAAAAATCATATGTATATATATATATATGTGTCATTCCGGACGATAACTTGAGTAATTGTTTAAAAATTTTTTTTTAGTTTTTGCCAAAATGTTTGTAGCAACAAACCATAGGTCAAGTTCGTTAACCAGCAATTTTGGACAATCCAAAGTGGTCCAAAATTCAAAAAAACTCCCAAAAAAATGGGTTTTTCCCGTTTTTTGTGGTTTTTACATTGAAAATCATGGTAATATATGGTATATTCGGATTCAGCACAAAATTTCTGATATGAATGCATTTTTCGAAAATGAAAATTGTCCAAAATTAAGAAAAGTTTGTAGCTATATATATATATAATGAATACGAGCGTATATTTGTTGTACCCAGAAATGCAGTAGCCGTGTGGGTACTCTATGAGTTCGTAGAGACGACTAGAACATGAATATGGACTCCTAACATCTTCAAAGCATACCCAGCAATAATTTGCAGCGTATTATTAGCGAATTTTCAAGGAAAATGAAGCTATTGCAATGGCCTCAAAATTTTTAGAATCGACTTTTTCGAAAAATTTTCACACTGAAATCCGTTTTGGAACATTCTGAAACGATCCCTGAAGTTTTTCCAAAAATCATATGTATATATATATATATGTGTCATTCCGGACGATAACTTGAGTAATTGTTTAAAAATTTTTTTTTAGTTTTTGCCAAAATGTTTGTAGCAACAAACCATAGGTCAAGTTCGTTAACCAGCAATTTTGGACAATCCAAAGTGGTCCAAAATTCAAAAAAACTCCCAAAAAAATGGGTTTTTCCCGTTTTTTGTGGTTTTTACATTGAAAATCATGGTAATATATGGTATATTCGGATTCAGCACAAAATTTCTGATATGAATGCATTTTTCGAAAATGAAAATTGTCCAAAATTAAGAAAAGTTTGTAGCTATATATATATATAATGAATACGAGCGTATATTTGTTGTACCCAGAAATGCAGTAGCCGTGTGGGTACTCTATGAGTTCGTAGAGACGACTAGAACATGAATATGGACTCCTAACATCTTCAAAGCATACCCAGCAATAATTTGCAGCGTATTATTAGCGAATTTTCAAGGAAAATGAAGCTATTGCAATGGCCTCAAAATTTTTAGAATCGACTTTTTCGAAAAATTTTCACACTGAAATCCGTTTTGGAACATTCTGAAACGATCCCTGAAGTTTTTCCAAAAATCATATGTATATATATATATATGTGTCATTCCGGACGATAACTTGAGTAATTGTTTAAAAATTTTTTTTTAGTTTTTGCCAAAATGTTTGTAGCAACAAACCATAGGTCAAGTTCGTTAACCAGCAATTTTGGACAATCCAAAGTGGTCCAAAATTCAAAAAAACTCCCAAAAAAATGGGTTTTTCCCGTTTTTTGTGGTTTTTACATTGAAAATCATGGTAATATATGGTATATTCGGATTCAGCACAAAATTTCTGATATGAATGCATTTTTCGAAAATGAAAATTGTCCAAAATTAAGAAAAGTTTGTAGCTATATATATATATAATGAATACGAGCGTATATTTGTTGTACCCAGAAATGCAGTAGCCGTGTGGGTACTCTATGAGTTCGTAGAGACGACTAGAACATGAATATGGACTCCTAACATCTTCAAAGCATACCCAGCAATAATTTGCAGCGTATTATTAGCGAATTTTCAAGGAAAATGAAGCTATTGCAATGGCCTCAAAATTTTTAGAATCGACTTTTTCGAAAAATTTTCACACTGAAATCCGTTTTGGAACATTCTGAAACGATCCCTGAAGTTTTTCCAAAAATCATATGTATATATATATATGTGTCATTCCGGACGATAACTTGAGTAATTGTTTAAAAATTTTTTTTTAGTTTTTGCCAAAATGTTTGTAGCAACAAACCATAGGTCAAGTTCGTTAACCAGCAATTTTGGACAATCCAAAGTGGTCCAAAATTCAAAAAAACTCCCAAAAAAATGGGTTTTTCCCGTTTTTTGTGGTTTTTACATTGAAAATCATGGTAATATATGGTATATTCGGATTCAGCACAAAATTTCTGATATGAATGCATTTTTCGAAAATGAAAATTGTCCAAAATTAAGAAAAGTTTGTAGCTATATATATATATAATGAATACGAGCGTATATTTGTTGTACCCAGAAATGCAGTAGCCGTGTGGGTACTCTATGAGTTCGTAGAGACGACTAGAACATGAATATGGACTCCTAACATCTTCAAAGCATACCCAGCAATAATTTGCAGCGTATTATTAGCGAATTTTCAAGGAAAATGAAGCTATTGCAATGGCCTCAAAATTTTTAGAATCGACTTTTTCGAAAAATTTTCACACTGAAATCCGTTTTGGAACATTCTGAAACGATCCCTGAAGTTTTTCCAAAAATCATATGTATATATATATATATGTGTCATTCCGGACGATAACTTGAGTAATTGTTTAAAAATTTTTTTTTAGTTTTTGCCAAAATGTTTGTAGCAACAAACCATAGGTCAAGTTCGTTAACCAGCAATTTTGGACAATCCAAAGTGGTCCAAAATTCAAAAAAACTCCCAAAAAAATGGGTTTTTCCCGTTTTTTGTGGTTTTTACATTGAAAATCATGGTAATATATGGTATATTCGGATTCAGCACAAAATTTCTGATATGAATGCATTTTTCGAAAATGAAAATTGTCCAAAATTAAGAAAAGTTTGTAGCTATATATATATATAATGAATACGAGCGTATATTTGTTGTACCCAGAAATGCAGTAGCCGTGTGGGTACTCTATGAGTTCGTAGAGACGACTAGAACATGAATATGGACTCCTAACATCTTCAAAGCATACCCAGCAATAATTTGCAGCGTATTATTAGCGAATTTTCAAGGAAAATGAAGCTATTGCAATGGCCTCAAAATTTTTAGAATCGACTTTTTCGAAAAATTTTCACACTGAAATCCGTTTTGGAACATTCTGAAACGATCCCTGAAGTTTTTCCAAAAATCATATGTATATATATATATATGTGTCATTCCGGACGATAACTTGAGTAATTGTTTAAAAATTTTTTTTTAGTTTTTGCCAAAATGTTTGTAGCAACAAACCATAGGTCAAGTTCGTTAACCAGCAATTTTGGACAATCCAAAGTGGTCCAAAATTCAAAAAAACTCCCAAAAAAATGGGTTTTTCCCGTTTTTTGTGGTTTTTACATTGAAAATCATGGTAATATATGGTATATTCGGATTCAGCACAAAATTTCTGATATGAATGCATTTTTCGAAAATGAAAATTGTCCAAAATTAAGAAAAGTTTGTAGCTATATATATATATAATGAATACGAGCGTATATTTGTTGTACCCAGAAATGCAGTAGCCGTGTGGGTACTCTATGAGTTCGTAGAGACGACTAGAACATGAATATGGACTCCTAACATCTTCAAAGCATACCCAGCAATAATTTGCAGCGTATTATTAGCGAATTTTCAAGGAAAATGAAGCTATTGCAATGGCCTCAAAATTTTTAGAATCGACTTTTTCGAAAAATTTTCACACTGAAATCCGTTTTGGAACATTCTGAAACGATCCCTGAAGTTTTTCCAAAAATCATATGTATATATATATATATGTGTCATTCCGGACGATAACTTGAGTAATTGTTTAAAAATTTTTTTTTAGTTTTTGCCAAAATGTTTGTAGCAACAAACCATAGGTCAAGTTCGTTAACCAGCAATTTTGGACAATCCAAAGTGGTCCAAAATTCAAAAAAACTCCCAAAAAAATGGGTTTTTCCCGTTTTTTGTGGTTTTTACATTGAAAATCATGGTAATATATGGTATATTCGGATTCAGCACAAAATTTCTGATATGAATGCATTTTTCGAAAATGAAAATTGTCCAAAATTAAGAAAAGTTTGTAGCTATATATATATATAATGAATACGAGCGTATATTTGTTGTACCCAGAAATGCAGTAGCCGTGTGGGTACTCTATGAGTTCGTAGAGACGACTAGAACATGAATATGGACTCCTAACATCTTCAAAGCATACCCAGCAATAATTTGCAGCGTATTATTAGCGAATTTTCAAGGAAAATGAAGCTATTGCAATGGCCTCAAAATTTTTAGAATCGACTTTTTCGAAAAATTTTCACACTGAAATCCGTTTTGGAACATTCTGAAACGATCCCTGAAGTTTTTCCAAAAATCATATGTATATATATATATATGTGTCATTCCGGACGATAACTTGAGTAATTGTTTAAAAATTTTTTTTTAGTTTTTGCCAAAATGTTTGTAGCAACAAACCATAGGTCAAGTTCGTTAACCAGCAATTTTGGACAATCCAAAGTGGTCCAAAATTCAAAAAAACTCCCAAAAAAATGGGTTTTTCCCGTTTTTTGTGGTTTTTACATTGAAAATCATGGTAATATATGGTATATTCGGATTCAGCACAAAATTTCTGATATGAATGCATTTTTCGAAAATGAAAATTGTCCAAAATTAAGAAAAGTTTGTAGCTATATATATATATAATGAATACGAGCGTATATTTGTTGTACCCAGAAATGCAGTAGCCGTGTGGGTACTCTATGAGTTCGTAGAGACGACTAGAACATGAATATGGACTCCTAACATCTTCAAAGCATACCCAGCAATAATTTGCAGCGTATTATTAGCGAATTTTCAAGGAAAATGAAGCTATTGCAATGGCCTCAAAATTTTTAGAATCGACTTTTTCGAAAAATTTTCACACTGAAATCCGTTTTGGAACATTCTGAAACGATCCCTGAAGTTTTTCCAAAAATCATATGTATATATATATATATGTGTCATTCCGGACGATAACTTGAGTAATTGTTTAAAAATTTTTTTTTAGTTTTTGCCAAAATGTTTGTAGCAACAAACCATAGGTCAAGTTCGTTAACCAGCAATTTTGGACAATCCAAAGTGGTCCAAAATTCAAAAAAACTCCCAAAAAAATGGGTTTTTCCCGTTTTTTGTGGTTTTTACATTGAAAATCATGGTAATATATGGTATATTCGGATTCAGCACAAAATTTCTGATATGAATGCATTTTTCGAAAATGAAAATTGTCCAAAATTAAGCGCAATTAAGCAATAATTTGCAGCGTATTATTAGCGAATTTTCATGCGAAAATCATGTGTCGGGGAAAGAAAAAAGAAAAGAAAGAAAGAAAGAAAGAAAGAAAGAAAAAAAAAAAAGAAAAAAAAAAAAAGAGTCCTCGTTCAAATATTTTATCGACAACTGCCACCGATAGAAACGTTTAAAACCCAGTGTATTATTGAAAATCGCACGATTTTTTCGTACATATCGCGAATATAACTAAATGTTATCAAATTAATTACTTAGATGCGGTAACGCATCAAGGAGAAAAATGTGTGATAAACAAAAGGTGGCTTGTTGTTATGAGGTTGGGAACATACGAGCATGAACGCGATCTGTCGCACTCATCTTTAACTACGTCCTGGAGCTTCCACAATCAGAACGCATCTCGGGCTCCCAGATTCAGCTTTCAGCCCAGTGGTTTCACGTCTTCCAGGACGTCGATTATTGGTGTAAAAGTATGTAATAAAAACATATATACATATATATAAACCAAGAATCGAAAAGAAAAAAAAACTTTCTACAACAAATTGCAACACCATTGGTCCTTTTCTTGACCACACCTTAAACTGAATGATTTCTTTGAAAATTCGCTCATTAATTCATGCTGCATGAATGGACTTTTTGGTTTATTATCTAATAATATAAAACGCCATCCGTACGTACGTACGTACGTATGCACGGAGGGGTTGGAGGGGTCGTGGGAGTGGGGAGAGTTGGAGGATGGAGGGGTTGGGGGCGGGAGGAGTCGGAGGCGAGAGGAGTCGGAGGCGAGAGGAGTTGGAGGCGAGAGGAGTCGGAGGCGGGAGGAGTCGGAGGCGAGAGGAGTCGGAGGCGGGATGAGTCGGAGGGAGTGGGTGGCGGGAGGAGAGTCGGAGGAATCGTCTTTGCCTGCTTTTAGTAGGCTTTTCAGCTAGTTTCTAATAATAAGCCTATGTGATCGTATCGCAAAAAATTTTTATAACCCCCCCTCAAACTTTGTCACTTTACGTTTCAAGGTGCGTAGAATCCAAATTTGCAATGTCCGTCCGCCGTCCCCCGTCCGCCGTCCGTGGCACTTTTCTTAGCAACACTGGACCGATTTGGTTCAAATTTGGTATATGGGCTCCATTTGGGGTCTAGTTGTGCCGCGAAGCTTTTGGTTGATATCAGTCACTTCTAAGGGGTGAAAATTAAGGGTTGAAATTTTCAAGAGTGCCCTAACTCGAAAACTCTCGAAATAAAGGTATCGTTTTTTCACCAATTTTAAATAGTATTGAATTTTTAAAAATTTTTGAGACCACCCGGAGCTCTGTAGGACAAACCGTTCGGTCCCTACGAGTACTTGAAGGTTTTCCTTCGATAAAACAGAATCATGAGTGTGAATCGCAAAAGAGGTCTAATCTCCATTCAAATTTTATCGGACTAAAATGCGATCGCTGTTCATTTCTTCGATTTGTATACAGTTTTGCCTTCTGCGTAACCAGTAATCAAATTTCAATATGAAGCTTTCTATTTTTCCAATCGAGTGTGAAGCGTTTAGTTCTTTCTAATAAACTAGATTGTGAAGGTGTGAAGCCAGTATGGTGTGGTAGGTAGTACCTAGCTGGTTGGTAAAAAAAAGTTGGTAGGTAAAATAAATGTTGGTGGGTAAAAAACGCTGCAAATCATTGCTCAAAAGCTTCTTCATTCTTCAGATCAGTGATCAGCTGAGTGAGCTCCGAAGCCATTTTCAATCCTATTGAATGAAAGTGCTCTTCCAGGCGTCTCCAGCATTCGAGGAATCTTCTTCACTCCTCAGATCACTGATCAGCTGAGTGAGCTCCGAAGCCATTTTCAATCCTATTGAATGGAAGTGCTCTTCCAGGCGTCTCCAGCATTCGAGGAATCTTCTTCACTCCTCAGATCACTGATCAGCTGAGTGAGCTCCGAAGTCATTTTCAATCCTATTGAACGCAGGAAGCTGAAATTTGAGAGGGAAGGTCAAGGGAGAATACAGATGGTGGTAGGTGCTATTGATGGAGAACCAGTGATCTATACAGAAGGGTGATCTATACAGAAAATAATAAACCCTTGAGCAATGATTTGCAGCGTTTTTCAAATACGAACCCCCATTTTTTATTGCAGATTCAGATTCTACGTCAAATTTCATGAGAAATTCATACCTGAATCGATTCTTTTCATTGCGTGCAACTGGTTCTTTTCGCGCGCAAAGTGACCAGGGTGCGCAAAAGTGAGTTTTTTTTTAACCCCAAGTGTGGCACATTTTTTTCATTATTTTTGACGCAGAATCACGTGGTGAGGTCCTTTCTTCGATTTCATCGTTATTTTTCCAAATTTAGAAGGAAAAATAATGTTTTTGGACTTTCTTATTTTCCCTCCCCCTTTCGCGACACGTGCTGGGGACCGGCTATGGCAGGATTAAAAATAAATGCCTCACTTCTAAATTAGAAAACAAAATATTGGAAAGTAGATAGGTACTTACCTACTACCTTAGGTACGAGGGTTAATGTAAAAAAAAGCTTCTCATCTCAAAATTTTCAAAAAAAAAAATTAAAAGTTACAAAATCTCCGAAAAAGTAGTAATAAAAAACTAAGATAGTAATAATCAAATTAAAAAATCACAGCAACTGCTCGAAATCACCTCTTTTTGCCTGCAGACAAGTAACAAGTAACTTTTAATTTTTTTAAAGGTTTTTAGCTTTTTGATTTTTTTTTTACATTAAAGTAGTAAAGTAGTTCCTACCTATTTAGAGGAGAGCAATTTATTTTTAATCCTGCCATAGCCGGTCCCCAGCACGTGTCGCGAAAGGGGGAGGGAAAATAAAGTCCAAAAACATTATTTTTCCTTCTAAATTTGGAAAAATAACGATGAAATCGAAGAAAGGACCTCACCACGTGATTCTGCGTCAAAAATAATTTTTAAAAAATGTACCACACTTGGGGTTAAAAAAAACTCACTTTTGCGCACCCTGGTCACTTTGCGCGCGAAAAGTATGAATTTCTCATGAAATTTGACGTAGAATCTGAATCTGCAATAAAAAATGGGGGTTCGTATTTGAAAAAACAAAGTTAGTGTCAATTGCGCGCAATTTTTTTGCGCAAAAGTATTTTTCCTGAATTCTTTACAAAAAATAAGGGGAGTTACTTCGACAAGTTTTTTGATTTCTCCACAACCAACGAAATTGAAAGGGTGGTACGTTCATTAAGGACCACCCTGTATAAGGTACCTTATGAAAGTTGATACACCATTAACTTCCTGATGTTTCTCGAAACATGTTGAATGATGAAAAACGTATAACGAGTAATATTTCTGATTAACTAGGTACCTTGCCGGAAATAGTCAACAAAAATACAAGTCGTATTGTTCTTACACTTACATCAATAAAGGAACTGACATTCTTTACTCACAGTAACCATCCAGTTTCTCTCATTGGAAATTTAGAAAAAGAAACTCCTAATCAGAAAGATCTTGGTATATTATTGGTGAACTATAATGAAAGCATTCCTCTCACTTTTGAATAGAATTTGTTGTACCGATTTTATTGTTTACGTTTATTCGAAGAGAGCCTGTAAACTCAATCTTTATTGGTAGTTCGTTTACTCTTGGCACTGTTCCACATTCAATGTTGTTTGCTTTGATCGTCTTGTTTATAGTTAGACTTACTTAGCGAGGTTACTGTCATTGTATTAGAAGCTTAGATGATGTTATGGCCCTCAAAGGTGGAATGTCTGAGGGAAATTCTCTCCCCGGAACTTTTGAGTTTGAATGACAAGTTGAGCTTCTTCCTGATGGAATGACAAGCTCATCTCCAATCCAGATTTCTTATTTAAGAGAAATTTATTTATTTCCTATATGAGCTATAAAGCTGAAATTCGATTGGGTTCTCTCGAGTGCTCTGAGTTCAATTTACACAACGTGTTGAAGGTACATTAATCTGCTAATTGTGCAGAATTCTCTCCACATTGGCACTATATCTCGTTGAAATTTCGCAGCTTATATAATATAATATGATGAGCAGAAGGTTTCTATACTTGAAGATGTGTACCGAAATGCAGCCTCTGATGAAGAGGAGAGTAGTTGAGTTGTCACTCACACTTCTGATCTGACATCCTCTCAATCTATCTTAGTTGTTCCCGAGGGGCTGCAGTTCCTTTTAGACCGATCAGAATGACATGTTCGGGGTTTTGTGTGGCGCCAGAGAATCTATGTGAATATCGATCCATTGCAACTACTCCGTCCCTTACCCTCCTCAATAAGCCTTCAAATTATTTATTGAGGCATTAGCGTGCTTCTGACCGTTCACGTTAAATTTCACTTGTGGCACTTTCATATTCCATCTATGATAGAAATAATATTCAAAGAATACAACACAGGTGAGTGTTATAGAATTTTAGTGTCATTCCCCGCGATAATTCTGCTTCTAGCTTCTGAAGGTGTTTAAGAAAAAAACCTTTGAATTCGTCAGAAGGTTAAGAAAAAAATGTATCTAAAATGATAAAAATGTCCACTCTCATTTTGCATTTCAGAGCTTTCTGAACAAATTGGTCCAGTTTCTGTCTCTAATTTCACAGACCTTCACTGTATTTTGTTTCTCTTGACATTGCTCCCATTGTGGTAGTCACGTTAAGCTGTTGCTGTTAGCTGTTGAAGGTGTATATTGTTCCTTACAAGTAGGCATTGTGTCCAGAGAAACGAAAATTCCTTTTGAATGGCGTTGTTTGCTTCAATTATGTTTCCTTAAATTAGTCAGGATCCATGAGCATGATTGTCATTATCAGCTCACTTATTCCGGCATGAAAGTATTTGAATCTGAATCATAGTGTCATCGCTTCTGGAATTCTGAAATGGGTTGTAGGATGCACCTAAATCCAAGAAAAAAAACGAACATGAGGATTAGAAAAATAATGTAAGTAAAGTAAACAACCGTCTCAGGTTGGGTTTTCGTCCAGCTGCCATTCCCGGCGTAGCGGACGTCATCAGTATTTTTCTAAAAGGAAGATCAGAATTTTGATTCTGATGATTTCGCTCATGGCTGCTCACCCGAAAAATTATCAAGACCTGCGATACCGCCCTCCAGCGGTCACCAATCCAGATAGTTTCTCGGGCCGACTGGCCTTAACTTCGGTGAACTCACGGGAACCGGTTCATTCAACCAGCTAACAGCCATTGTGATCCAAAAATCACGACCGATTTGGTAAGAAAAAAAATGTAAAGCTCTGCAAATTTTCAGAATCGAAAACACACAAACATAATTTTGTGTGTCATTTAGGCGTTAACTATAACAAAAATCTGTTTAAAAAATCAATTACAATAAACTATAACTTCTTCTGTTTTGAAGGTACCTGCCTAGTTTAGCTTGAATTAATAAACAGACAGGTTGATGATCCCTAAACATACCTAGTAGAATTATTTGAACCTCTCTAGATAATATAATTGTTCATTGTGACGACGGTATTTACCAGTGAGTAAACTGATCCTTGCTGTTGAGAATTCTTTCTTGAAGAATCGCATTAGGGGCGGGTTTTCGAGGTTTCTATTGATTATCCACTATAGGAAATTGATTTTTAGCGTTTTCACTTTTGGAATGTGTTCCCCACTGGAATCGAGACACAGAGATGTCATAAAATTGTGGGAAACTTTTTCATTTTTTTTTAATTATCAAAAAATGTCCCGATTCAGGGTCATAAGTTCCAATATAGGGCCACAACCAATCATCTTCTTCTTCAATAGAGACAAGGTTTTTCTTATTAAAAAACATTTTTCGGTGCAAAATCAAAATGTATTTTTCTCTCTACAGGGTGTAACGGTTAAGGTCGTACCACCGGCCGGGGTTCGATTCTACAACTAATTTGTGACTTTTTTTGTCTCGTGACTTTTTTTCTTAACCCCCTTAAAATCGGACTTTTTCCACTTTTAAGATTTTTTTTCGTATTTTCGACCTTACGCCATTAAAACAGCCATAACTCCCTTGTTTTTCAAGCAAAATTCAAATGTAATTATACCGTTGGAAAGAGCGTTGAATTCTTCATCTCCCTAGTGTTAAATCAAACTTTTTAAAGAAGACTAACATGTTGAAAAATGAGCACAAATTGAAAAATCTCGAAAATCTCGGAAATTTTTCGTTTTTTCAAACGTTTGTAACACTAACTGAAACTGCCAGTTAAGGTCTCACTGTAACCCCAAAAGTTGGCCCAAAATCTCAGCTTTCCAACGGTATGGTCATAAAATTGTTTACAGTGGACTAATGGTGTAAAATTCTCGTTCCCGTGCAAAAACCGTGGATCTTCCAGTAAAAATCGACGTTCCGCGAAAATCAGCATTTTTACCGTAAAATGAGTTAGGCAGCCATCTTTTCGTACTTTGTCTCACTGAGTCAAATGATGACACAAGACTTATCGAAAAAGCAGTCACTGATATCTTGTCCAATTCACTTTTCGAAAATTGTCTTAATTTCTGTTAATTTGTAAGCCAATTTTTTTATTACCTCACTGGCGTTTTGGTTTGTGAAACCATAAACCAGAAGCATATCGATGTACTGTTGATTGGAAAAAGTTGCCATGATACAAGTAGACGTGTAGGCAGGTCAGGAACTGATCACTGATAAGATAACTAATATCTTATCAGTAATAAAAATCCGATCTGGTAATAAAAAAATTGGCATACAAATTAACAGAAATTAAGACAATTTTCGAAAAGTGAATTGGACTAGATATCAGTGACTGCTTTTTCGATAAGTCTTGTGTCATCATTTGACTCAGTGAGACAAAGTACGAAAAGATGGCTGCCTAACTCATTTTACGGTAAAAATGCTGATTTTCGCGAAACGTCGATTTTTACTGGAAGATTCACGGTTTTTTGCACGGGAACGAGAATTTTACACCATTAGTCCACTGTAAACAATTTTATGACCATACCGTTGGAAAGCTGAGATTTTGAGCCATCTTTTGGGGTTACAGTGTGAACTTAACCTGCAGTTTCAGTTAGTGTTACAAACGTTTGAAAAAACGAAAAATTTCCGAAATTTTCGAGATTTTACTATTTGTGCTCATTTTTCAACATTTTAGTCTCCTTTAAAAATTTTGATTTAACACTAGGGAGATAGAAAATTTAACGCTCTTTCCAACGGTATAATTACAATTGAATTTTGATTGAAAAACAAGGGAGTTATGACTGTTTTAATGGCGTAAGGTCGAAAATACGAAAAAAATCTTAAAAGTGAAAAAAGTCCGATTTTAAGGGGGTTAAGAAAAAAAAGTCAAGAGACAAAAAAAGTCACAAATTAGTTGTAGAATCGAACCCCGGCCGGTGGTACGACCTTAACCGTTACACCCTGTATTCATAACTGTAAAACACATTATCTCTTTCTAACAATAATTACAATTGACTCAAACATTGATGCTTATTAAAGATATTATAAATCATTAAATAGGGACACCATAAAATGCCAAGAGAAATTCAGGCTTATGAAAAGGATTTATTCTCATAATTGATGAAGAACATACGAAAAAGTACGTGACCCTATTTTGGACCATTTCAGATCAAATGAGACCATGTTCAACTGAAATAAAAAGTGTAATCGATTCATATTAAACAGCATTTTTTGAAATCTGGCTACGGCATTTTTTACGTATGATCCATCAATAAATGCGTGAACTGTTCAAAAGAAGTAGATAAGTATTATAGTCGAGCCAGAAGAAGGTTTTAGGGTTTCCCCAAATTTTGATAATCCAGTTGATAAGCGTAATCAGTCACTGATTGGAGGGAGACAGAATTCTTCTTCTTCTCCTTTGAACGTCATGAAAATATGTTTACAAATGGAAGTCGGAATTTTAGTATTGCACACTCCTGTAGGGAACAGATTAGATCTCGTTTTTAAAATTCTGTCCCTATTGTGGGCGTTATACGGTACCTCGTAATCGACTTCTTAAATCTAACATGTTTTGTCATTCATATTCGTGTGCATAATTTATTCTTACTATTTTGTTACAGGTTCAAGGATGGAGAGGTCGGAGAATGCTCTGGCGGCAGAAGTTTTTGACCAGTTCTGTTCGGCAGGGACTCTCAAATCCATCCTCAACTACCATCGTCAGCTTTGCGACCTCCTCCACATACGGCCAACCCACATCAACCAGTTCTACCCTAAACTCAAGGTTAATTTATTCCAGTATAATAATATTACATTTCGACAGTAACAATGTAAAACCGCGTAAGTTGAAAAAACGAAAATTTTTCAGGCGTAAAAAACTTCTAAATGATTTTAAAATAGAAGTTTTTTACGTCTTCTGAAAAATTTCGTTTTTTCAACTTACGGTTTTACATTGTTACTGTCGATTTCATGCTCGTTTCTTATATCTGGAGACAGATACAACGTAACTTGAGTACTTCGTAGTACGCTACCACTTGACGACGCTAAGGGTTCATTTTACTGAATTTGCCTCTCGTAAATAGTTCAAAAATGCGATTCCTGAACCTACGTAGTAAACAATAGGTACAATACAATATTGTACAATGAAGATAATGGTTCTATCTCGCCTTAAAATGTATTTCACAAAGTTGAAATGATAAAAGTTTTGAGACTCATGTTCGTTCAGTAAATTGAATATTGTTTATTGAAATATTGTCGAAATTGGCGGGACTCAAACCCGCAACCGGTCTCTCACTTGATTGCATTGCAGACTCTCAGGCCTGAACGTAGGTGTCGATTAGTTGGAGGATCTTTGATCAGTCTTTTGCTTCCTCACTACCGAAGGTAGGGAAGCTTTGTATTCGTGAAAGAAGTGAAAAAAAAAAAATGTCCTCCAAAATCAAAATTTCCACTTGCTTTTTGCGTTTTAGAGCTTCCCGAACAATTTTGGTTCCGTGTCTGTCTGTCTGTCTGTCTGTCGGTCTGTCGGTCTGTCTGTCTGTCGGTCTGTCTGTGGTCAATCCTTGTCCCGGGCAAAACTATACTAACCTGTGGTCCGATTTTGATGAAATTTTCAGGGATTGTGCGGGTTAGGTCCTAGACGGTCCCCTATCAATTTCAGCACCTTCGGACCAATAGGAGCGAGTGCGCATGCGCAAACGTGAATTTCCTGGGACCCTCGGTTTCTCGGTTTCTAATGAACCGATTTTGCTCAAATTTGGAGGTTAGTTAGGGACTAACTTCTAAGAGACACCCTATAAGTTTCAATCAAATTGGTCAAGCAATAGCCGCTGCGCATGCGCGAACTTTAAATTTATTGTTACAACCAAAACTCCGCAACTATTCAACCGATTTCGATGAAATTTTCAGGGATTGTGTGGGTTAGGTCCTAGACGGTGGACCGCTAATATTTTGGTATTCAATAACTCTTTGAATCATAATTTTTTCGCCAACTGATTCTATACGTCCATGTTACAATGAGTGAGGAAGCTATACTGCCCACCCAACTTGGCAGACGTTTTTAACATGTTTAATGTTTTAGGGCTGGGGGTCGTTCTGTGAATTCCGACACGCAAATCTGCAACGTTTTTTTTCTTAGTTACCACGGTCCGATTTCTTAGTTACCACGTTATATCGGCTCCATTTGGGGTCTAGTTGTACCAAGATGCTTTTGGTTATTGTCAGTCACTTCTAAGGGACTTCGGAGGTCCTTCAGTTTGGACTAGTGATAAATCAGAAATATGAGTGTGAATCACAAATTAATGTTCATTGTATAGAAACAATTTTCTCTCCTATTCAACGCAGGAAGGTGAAATTCGAGATGGTGGGTCAAAGGACAGTAATGAAGGCACCTGACAGATCACTGATCAGCTGAGTGAGCTCCAAGGCCATTTTCTCTCCTGTTGAACGCAGGAAGCTGAAATTTGAGAAGCAGGGTCAATGGAGAATGCTGAAGGCGCCTGAGTGGTCACTGATCAGCTGAGTGACCTCCAAGGCCATTTTCTCTCCTGTTGAACGCAGGAAGCTGAAATTTGAGAGGCAGGGTCAATGGAGAATGCTGAAGGCGCCTGAAGGGTGACTGATCAGCTGAGTGAGCTCCAAAGCCATTTTCTCTCCTATTCATCGCAGGAAGATGAAATTTGAGAGGCAGGGTCAATGGAGAATGCTGAAGGCGCCTGAGTGGTCACTGATCAGCTGAGTGAGCTCCAAGGCCATTTTCTCTCCTGTTGAACGCAGGAAGCTAAAATTTGAGAAGCAGGGTCAATGGAGAATGCTGAAGGCGCCTGAGTGGTCACTGATCAGCTGAGTGATCGGTTATATTTGTTATTTTTCATATCATAAGCCATTATTGAGTATTTCCTGTAAATAGATGTATATAAATATAATAAATTGTTTTGGTTAATTAGAATCTTTTCTTTTTTCTTGACCTTAAAAAACTATATCTAATTTCTCCCTTGCGAGGGAAAACATTAAACATGATTTAATGTTTTTCCCTCGCAAGGGAGAAATTGAACAGTTTTTTTAGTTTAAGAGGAGGAAAAGAGAAGTTGAGTATTCTATAGTATTGAGTCGTCTACTAAATAATTTGGGATACCCATTCCCTGTTAGGTGCTCACTACATTTGGTGAAATTCACTGTTTCGCTACCAATCTGGTTGAGTACTAAAGGTACTTGTAGGTACATGCTAATTTGAGATTATTGGATCCAGTATACATGATCCTATATCGTTTTTGCTAATCGTTGGATTCAATGGATCTACTTTGAAATTACGGTTATGGTCGATTAGTATATTGGTATTTTTGTTTGTACATGATCTGCAATTCACGATGTATGCCCGCACTTTGTTTCAAATGGAATCCCTAAGTTTTGAAAATGGGTCTCGGATTGATTTTAAACTTTGGAAAATTATAAAGAAGGAATGTTGAATTGGACTTCTTCCTCACTCATGGGCTCTCGTATCCCGACAAATTTGGAACTAAATATTCGCCGAAAAACTCGTTGTTATCAGAACCTGACAGTTTTATCCTCCGGATTATCGAACAGAGCGTGGAGAGTGGTCCATTCACTAAAAGCTCCTCTGAAAATCTATGGTTCCTATCGTGAAAAGGTTTTAATTCTCCATGCTTGGTAGGCAATGGCGAAGGAATAAAACCATCGGGTTTTGATTAAGACGAGTTATCGTCAACCTGCCTGTCCGAATTTTCTTTTCATTTTCGAAGGACTTGTACCCGCCAATAAGATTGCCACAAGCTGGATAAATGTTCCACCCTGGAACACCTTATATGTATACCCGATCCATCCATTTTTCTAGTAACTCGTCAATTTTTCAATGGAATGACCCATCCAGCAAACATAGGGATGCACTAGAGCGGATTCCTAAGCATGGGGAAGTGAAGGGAAATAAGATGAAGAGGAAGAAGGAAGGGATTTTATGGTCTATGGCTCTTTATGGTCTATGGGACAGCCAGGGGGAGCGAGCGGAACTCCCCTTCACGGCCGCTACCTGACGCCTAACCTACTAAACCAAACTGAAGTGCCAAGCGGGAATCGAAACCTTATAAAACATCAATTAGTTGTCTAGAAAGGCCGTCGCTTTATTAGCTGCCCTCCTACTAAAAAGAGAAGCCTCGTCTCGCTGCAATTTCACTTCGGATCTCATCCTATTAAACCAGACGCACTGGCTATTATGACTCACCTAAGTATTCTTAAAATAGACGATTCCACTGAGTTAGATAATGTTTTACTTTTGTAGGTCATTTCACTTTGGATCCCCGATTCGTGGTATCGTTATACTTTTGAAATGGTAGGGTGGTTTTTCTGATTCAACATGGACTTTTGAAATGGTAGGGTGGTTTTTCTGATTCAACATGGACTTTTTCTGGTTAGAGAGAAGAAAAAGTATGTCAACAAAGTATATATATATCTATTTTTAAATCGTACACTTGATAAGTCAGGAAGAAAAACGCCAAAAATAAAAATTATTGTAGGAACCTGGTACTCATGACACCAGTGTTCTTCCGTTTACAGCTTTCGATTTCGGTAGTTAGATACGTTAGGAAGTGAAGGATCAAGAAGGTAGATAACCCTATACTCTATTTACATTAAATGTAAATTGAAAATTTTTCAAGAATTTTGCTGATTGGCGTACATGGTCCCTACGAATTTCATTGCCCCTGAAACATAAAATCCATGTAATAAACCTCTGAGCGTGCGCACAAATAAAAATTCTCACCGTATGCATTTTCACAGCGTTCTTCAGATTCCGATGGAAAATTATGGGATTAAACTTGAATACCTCTATATGTCACCTGATTGTTTGATTTCTCCCCAAACTTAGTTTTCTAAATCCTGAGGTTGTCCAATTTTAGTGACATCAATTTATGAGACCCTAATTGGACCATAGTATCACTAGTGTCATAGAAAACATGTCAGGAACTCCAGAAATCCCAAAGTGTTACCGGAGTAACCAAAATAAAATTGCAATTATAAATTTAATGGGCAGTAGAATTTTTTGTGGGCTATTGGAAGTCTAAAAATGGAATTATGACAAAAACGTCCAAGAAAATCGGTGAAAATTTTTGTCAAAACATCATTTTGGTTCATTATTTTCAATAGTAAACCTTTGGGATCGACCAAGAAAAAAAATTGTTCAACACCCCCTCAAAATTTGATGGTTTACGTTTCAAGGTACGTAGAATCCAAAAATCGAATAAAAATTTGGCCGGCCATACGCGGCACTTTTGCCACTTAGCATTGACCGATTTTGATGAAATTTGGTATGTAGGCTCCATTTGGGGTCTAGTTGTGCCCCGAAGATTTTGGTTGATGTAGGTCACTTCTAAGGGTTCAAAAATGTATTTTGAAAACGTACCTCAAAAAATTTCGATGTAAAGGTATTATTTTTCCTTCAATTTAAGATTCTATAGAATTTTTTGTGACCACGCGGAGCTCTGTAGGACAAACCGTTCGCTTGCTACGAGAATTTAGGGGTTTTACGTACGACAAATCAGAAACACGAGTGTGAATCGCAAAAGAGGCCTAATCTCCGTTCACATTTTAGCTGACCGAAATGCAATCGATGTTTTTCTTCAAGTTGGTTGGTGGCTTTCCAGACGAGTGATCAATATAGAAAAATAATAAACCATTGTGTAATAATTTGCATCGTTTTTTAACTTTTGATAACTTACAAATAATGGTTCAAAAAATTCAACTCTGTCCAATAATTTTTAATTTGCAATTTAAATCTAGTGTTAATCTGGTGACACTTTTGGCCAGCTGTGGGATTTCTAAGATGTTTTCGGTGACACTAGTGACACCATGGTCCAATTAGGGCTAAAAACACTAAAAATCAAAATTTCATAGAATGAAACATAGTTTTTTTTTTGTAAATGTAGCTAAAAAGCGTAGACACTAATCTAAAGCATCGGTGTAGTGTATTTCATGGCTACTGATTATATTTTCCGAAAGTCTACATCCTAAACCTTGTAATTGAATAACTTGGTTGTATCCAGAATGTTCTGGTACAAGTAAAATATAGGGTATTAAATTAAAATATACTTCACCAGTTATTATTGAGTTATCTTATCATTTGCTTTGTAATACAATTTATATATTGATTTCCTGTTTATTGATCTTGTTAGAAAAGTTCTATGTATTTTATTGGAAATTTTTCTAGTAAAATCTGAACTAGGTATTGAAGAATTGATAATCCACTTGAAGCACCAAGTTCTCCTACGACTTGTTCGATGGCTTGGCCCTACTGAGCACAATACCCTGTCCTCGAGTCAAGTTTCGTTCGATTTAGTGACGAATTGATATAAGAAAGTACCATTCGATGCGATATTTCACATTGATATCGATATAATGTCGAAAGAAAAATATCAATGTCACTAATATCGAATACATTTTTTTTTTTTTTTTCAATAGAAGATTGTAGATTTGTACCTAGATTTGCTAGTGAAATTTGTTAAAAGAATTTGATATGATCTGATATGATGAGAGAATTGAATTACTAAGGCCAACTAAGCTAGCTATAACTTGATGATAATAAAACATTAGGATATTATATTAGCTCATGAATTCCCCCTCACATTGAGAAAAAGTCTGTTCAAATTTTACCAGGAAAAAGTTGTGCTAGCATGATTTATTATGCTTTTAAAAAATAAAAACTTGTACTGCCACGTTACGGGTGTGAGTATTTCTACAGCAAGCCCCAATCTTTTTCGGTGAGGCTTATCAGAAACACCAATTGTTCCAAATTTTAGGGGGCAGTCTGTTGCGTTTTTCGGTCGTTATGGAGACTTCGAGTGGCACAGGAGTCGCCAGAATTCATAGATTTACAGTCTAGCTAGCTTATTAAGCCCTGGATAAGAATCTCTCATGTCCTCCCTCGAAACCAGTGCGTCAGATGTTAGCCGGTTCTGAGAGGTATAAGTTCAATTCAGCGTTTTCGTGTGATTTCAGCTTTAAGATAAAAGGGAGAAATTATGACGAAATCGAAATGAGAAGACGTGATTAGTTCTCTTCCCTTTTCGATCATGCAACGATCTATCATGGACATAGTGGGTAGTAGTCATTATGTTCATACTTTGCGTTCATCTTCCGTTCCCATTGTTTGATTTCGGAAGCATCGAATTGTCGCCAGTTCGATTGGTTGTGCCACTGGGAAGAGAAGGTATCGTGAGCTGGTGAGAAACGAGATGTTTTGAACTCATAAGTTCTACTAGCGAGATGGGAATCGTTAAATAATAATATTGTTAGTTAGCGACCTACCTTCAGGTGTGCAATAATTGGTAGAAAAGTATTTACAACAAATTGAAAAACGGGTAGGCACAGGTATGGGGTGGTTTGATTGTTATCCAAGCGTCATTATGATGTAATGTTCACGCACTAAATGGCGTGAGTTCGAGTTGGTCTCGATAAGTGGGTCTGAGAGGTGTTACTGTTACTTTTCGCGTTTCTAGACGTTTCTTTCGGATTTAGCATATTTCCATAATTCTCGCAGCACCTCTGAAACGACTTGATTCATTATTGTTTGGTTGTCTTCTTTGAACAGGCGAAATTAAGGTCATGGCGTGCTCAAGCGTTGTGGAACAAGTTCGACAAACGAGCCAGTCACAAATGCTACAACCGTGGCAAAGCTTGTACGGGCATAAGAGTGAGTTGACAGCACCTCGATTATTCCATTTTTACTATTTCCAAAGATGTGTTAACAAAACAAACAAAAAACGTAACAGTAGGTCTCGGCCTACACAGTGTTTCACTTTTTGCGATCAGACCGCTCATTTGTGGTTCTCAAGCTGTGAGCAACTAATTCCATCTCAATTTTAAAAATATCGGCTACTTAAAAGAAAGAATGCTCCTGTGTTTAGAGTTTTTTTTTTAAACATTTGAATCGCCATGGTTCAGTTCTGAATTAATTTGTCTTTATTTTTTAATTCTATTAAAAATTAATTTTTTTTAAAATTTTTAAAATTATTTGTGAACATGAAGGTTACAAATGAGGAATTTCACCATGTCGGAATTTCCTATTTTTGACCACAAAATCGGATTCAGCACCTCGAAAAACCCCCTATGGCAAACTTTCAGCCCGAACTTCCTAATTTACGAATAAACAAAACAGTGTAGAAAATACGAATGTTTAAAAAAACCGGGAAAATGACGTCATCCCGGAATAGTTCATTTATGGCGGCTTGAAGCGCTGAGATCGAGAAATCTATAGTCCCCAGATGCAAAATTTCACGAAAAAGTAAAGTTCGAAATCGAAAAACTGAAGAAAAAAAAAGAAAAAGCAAGATGGGGAAAATTAGATTTCCCCTGTTTTTGTTTGATAACTTTTCTCTTAGAAAACACGATTTTGTCGTCCCAATGGGCAACACTGGGAGGAGACTGCGATCTGAACAGCCCAATCAGCGAGCGTTCCCGCTTCACGTCCGTTTTCCCGGTTAGTTTTGAAATCAAAAATTTTGATTGTCTCCCAAAAATAACAGGAGACTTATTTTCCGAAATCAGCCCCATTTTCATCTATCCCACACCATTAACTATTCAGGAAAAATCCAAACAGAATTCGGTGAAATTCCTCATTGGAAGTTTCTTCAAATGGAAGCTCTCATTTTTGGTTTATTATTTACACTAGTGGGGGGTGCACCTTGATTTTTTTAAGAATTTTAATCGAAAGTAGACTACATCCTGAGAATTTTGGCACCAACCGCGACCTTCTAGCGTGAGTAGATCTGTTTCTATGATTTTTCAAAGTTTCGACCGTTTATGACGTCACGCGCCCCTCTCGCCTGGGCGGCCACTGTGACGTCATAAACGGTCGAAACTTTAAAAATTCATAGGAAAAGATTTACACACGCTAGAAGATCGCGGTTGGTACCAAAATTTTCAGAATGAGGTCTACCTTAGATTAAAAGTAACAATTAACAGTTCTTCCTACCCAGGCGCACACCCTATTAACCTTTGAAACCGGACA
Organism: Apolygus lucorum; assembly: GCA_009739505.2. Taxonomy (NCBI): domain Eukaryota; kingdom Metazoa; phylum Arthropoda; class Insecta; order Hemiptera; family Miridae; genus Apolygus; species Apolygus lucorum. The sequence goes on along the minus strand of CM019171.2, from coordinate 39,276,199 downwards.
AAATTTTCTCCTACAGCTTAAAGCTTTTCTTCTTCCTGTAATAGTTGCTCGTTATCGGGGCTGGACCCTGCGGTCTAAGGACAGCCATAGAAGCTCAGCTTCTTGGTGCCAAAGTAGTCGTCATCGAGAAGAGAGACCGGATCACCAGGCACAACGTTCTCCACCTCTGGCCCTTCGTCATCCACGACCTTAAAGCCCTAGGAGCCAAGAAGTTCTTCGGGAGATTTTGTGCTGGAGCCATCGACCACATTAGTAAGTCCTTATCATTCACAATATTTCATTGCAATATCGCTTATTACCTTGTACAGCCCCTGAAAATAATGATTTTTGGGTTAGGTACATACTTTTGTACACCCCGAAAGTGGAATTTAGACAACATTTTTTGAAGTTTATCTTCACCTTCAAGTGACAAAAGCCTAGTGCAGTGGTTGTCAATCTTTTTGCCCGACCGAGCCATATTCTGAGTTCACCTATGGGTGATATCCATGAGACTCAATTTAACCTAGGTTAGGATATCAAACCTAACCTTCTCAGCTTACCCGTTCAGCTGGTCGTGAAAGGGTGCCATTTTGACTCGCTGTCAGTAAGTCTACATGTTTACATACCACATAGGTCCTATTTCTTGGTATGCAAACAGAATGATAGTGGTATATTCATTATTTTCTTCTTTCTATTCTTTTATAGCGATTATGTAATCGTAAGTAGCGATCAGATTGCAAACAGCTGATACAGACACTGAAGGGTCTTGACACAAAGAACAGGGACATGACAGGTGTCAACTGTCATGCTGACAAGCAAACCAGGCTGACACAAACATTAGTGTCAATTAAAAACTCTCGAAATAAGTTTTTCAGAATGAAAATTTGAATATTTATTCGTCACATTGAACAAACGTATTACTACTTGGATACCTATTTACATGGAGAACTGGAGACAAGTGCCTATTTACATCCTTTTCTGACCCTACATTGTGATATGAAACCTTCCTACCTTTTGATGATTTTGATCGTATTCACCTTTAGAAAGTACCTAGTGAACACGAGAAACCTAGATTTTCCAGCGTTCTTACTGAATTTTTTTGGGTCTCAAACATAACAACTACCGATTTTGCAGTGGCTCTCTGTTTAGAGCAAGTGTTTTGTTTCTAACTACCACGCACATACAGACTTTCACAAACAGGGAAGTAGTACAGATCAATCCTACTATGATTGATACACGAACTTATAGACGCAACAACTAAATGCAGATATCCATAATAAACCAAATCCCTACCATTATTAGAAAAGAAGGTATTTTTCAAAGGTAAACTTCATAACTATTGTAACTTCTTTCCTTGAAACCCTAAATGGTACTTACTTACGCGATCTGACTCCCATCGTCTGTTTATTGTAGATCTGTAGTTAGGTGTGTTGATATAATGGAATAATGTACAACGTTCAATGAAAAACACGGAATTTATTCAGAAATTTCATTGTACATTGAAACAATATACAATTCGCAGTACCTACACCATGAACTTGATGTGAAGATTACAGAATTTTCGTGATGAGCAGTTGGTTTCGAGAGGTGAACAACATGATATTTCTCGGGGAAACAAACAAATACCTAACTGATGAAAAAGAAAACGTGTACAAATAATAATAATAAGATAATTTGGAGCTGGTTATAAAAGTGTCAGTTCATCGAAAATCATGGTTGTCAGAAGGCTGGGAAGCAGCGACGTCAAAAGGCTGATATTCTTCTTTTTTCGGATAGTTTCTTGTCTTTGCACACTGTTTCTAATCACTTTTGGCAAACCAAAAAATTAAATACCGCTTCCGGGACGAGAAGAGCAACTAATAACCGCACAGATTGGCATAATGAAAAACCTATGCAATATTCTATACAATCTTTGTTTACAACGGAGTCGACATGGCCGCCTTTCAGGGAGATTAGTCTTCTTCTTCTTCTTCTTCTTCTTCTTCTCCTTCTCCTTCTTCTTCCAACATCCATTCTGTGTGACGTCACACGGATAAAACGAATAAAGCTTGCGGAGCCAGATGTGCACTAATACATACACTAATATAATGTACATTTGTAGATAAGTAGGAGAAATGGGGGTAGGTATTTGAAGATTCTCTCCAGACATCAAATACAAAACTTGACTTTTTTTGTGTTTTCTGCAATTCGCGGATAGCTTTCTTTCTAGAATCACCAACTGGGTAGTCACGCAATAATTTCGCATGTTTTCTGTCAAATGTCTCAGCTAGTTAGACTCCTTGTTTCGTGTGAATACATCGTAACAAATTAGGCAAGGTGGAAAGCCATTTGAATTCTGGAACACTGGGAAGGCTCAGTCCATTCTTCCATAAAATTACGATACTTGCCGTCTGCCTTTTTCATTTTCTTACTTTCCGAAGCCACGCTCAAAGTCTAATGGGTTTAAAAAAGAACGAAATGTAAATTTTTAACTTATTCCTGTAAATTCTTGCAGAATTTCATGTGGTTTCTGACTGAAATTTCGTCTTTGTATTCAGCTACCAGAATTTCTGGGCACCTACTTCTAGGACAAACAATTTGCTAAGTAGTGATAGGCACCAGGTTTTTAAAGATTATAGACTGCAAGTGATTGGTGAATTTCAACATTTGTAATGAATTGTCTGAGTTTTTTACCAAAATTACGCCTTTTGTATTCCAAAATGACAATCAGTCGGTTTTAAGATTACGTTTTCAGCCTTAAAACATTTAGCAAAAATTCAGCTCAAAACTCTGGTCTCAAAATGTTTAAATTTTGGTAAATACCTAGTTTTGCTAGTTCACTGTTGAAAATTCAAAATTTTGCTAGGCTCACCTAAATGCGTTTTATACACTGTTATAAGCCCTAAACTTGACTCTTAGAACTGTTGTCCGTTGTTTTTTCAAAAATATCAAAAAATTCACTTTAATTGTGAGGTCAAGGCCTCCCTCGCCTACCCCCGCCTGTCAAAACTGAAAAAAAGGTGAAATTAGCTTTTGCGTTGAGTAGGCTCGTTCAGCGTTCAGACGTAAGTATGAGTAGCGTTCTCACAAGACTTCTCACTTAGTGGAAAGCTCCCTCTGAACTTGACGTTGTGCGTTCTTCGCTGTTGAGCGTATTCATTAGTGCTGTGACATTTGAGGCTTGAAGATGAAATGAAATTAAATGAAAAGAATTTTATTTCTGCAATGTACAATGTACAAAAAGTACAAAAAATAATTTGATCTACATCATGTTTTGAAATTTAGTCTCCCTAATGGGTGATACCTGTGACAGGGAAGACGAGTAGTGACCTATGACCAAGTAGGATTGTCTACTAGGCTCTACTAGATGAAAAGAAAATTATTTCAACGACTACTTATCAATTACGTAGAGCTACTTATATAATAGTATGTACTTATATTGTATAGTATTACGTACAATAGGTATTATGTACATTAGTTTCAATTTTCGCGTTGTACTTTGAGGAACCAGTTTTTTAAAGTTAAATTTACTTTAGTCGGTTGATCCAACAACTTATTTTTTACTATTAGTGGTAGATTATTAAAAATTCGGAGTCCAGCAAATAAATAAGTATTCTGAGAAGTAGTTGAGTTTACAAGTGGGAGATAAGACTTCCCCTCCAATAGAAACCTAGTAGGTATTCCATGAACTGGGTAAGAAAGCCTTCTCTCTTTTAGAATTTGTTTAACATTGTTAAGGTCTATAAGGTAGCATAATTTAAGAATGTTAAGCTTTCGGAACAGTGGGTCTGTATGTTCTAAGAATTTGCTTTTCGTTATAACTCGGACTAAAATCTTTTGGCAAATATACACTGAGTTCAAAGCAGTAGCATATGCTCCGCTCCATACCGGTAGTCCATAAATTAAGATTGATTGTGCTAGTGAAAAGTACATCATTTTCATGAGATTAGGAGTTAGGTAGGTTCTTAAGTGGGAGTACACATAAATAAGTTTTCTCAGGCGCTTACACACTACATCAATTTGACTTTCCCATTTCATATTAGAGTCTAAAATAATACCTAGATATTTCACGCTGGAACATTTGGCCACTTCAGGACAAGTCGTGCAAGGGTTCGAAATGCAATTGGAACTATGCAGATGTATCTTGAAGTTATCACAGGGGAGAGTGGTTGATGACAAGCAGTAAGGTATAAGATCGGTGAGATGTGGCCATTCCGAATGATGCTGATGATTCTGTGGGTCGATTGGGTGATCAATGAAGGTGTTTGCAAACTGTGTAAATCTAATCAAATGCGGTTCCTTCTTTGTTACTTTCATCTTGCATCCCGTGAAATTTTGAAATTGTAACGTAGGACAGGTATCTGTTTAGTTATCTACTTCTTTTGAATTATTCGATTCATCTATTCAATTTATGACTGTTCATTTTTCAGGTATCCGCCAACTTCAGTGTATATTATTGAAAGTCGCTCTCCTTTTGGGAGTGGAAATTCACGAAGGCGTGGGTTTCGAATCAGTAATACCTCCACCCGACGACCAAGCAGATGAAAGTAAGTTGAATGCTCTAACATTGAGTAAAAGTACCTACTTTGTTTGAAAGATCACATTACGAAAGTAGAATGTGAAGTAATAATATGGACGGGGAAGTAATGTTCTTATTCTTATCCGAATTTTCAACTGTTTTCAGGAGTCGGTTGGAGAGCTCGAACTAGTCCACCTGATCACCCCGTGTCTCAATACGAATTTAACGCTTTAATCGGAGCTGATGGGAAACGTAATACCCTCGATGGTAAGTTAATTAGCGCTTGTCATATGTAAGTAGCTACAGTTGTCTAACAGATAGCTATTATGTTGTTGCTGCATCTTCAGCAAATCGTTGGCTTCTAAGCACAGCAGTATCTACATCAAGATAATACCCACCGTTTTTACCCTATACAGGGTGTAAACAAAACAGGTCTGCCAAACTGCAGGCAAATTGCTAAAATCCTTGAAAATTTCGAATTTAGCTTCATCTTTTTAAGTTTTTGCCCTACAATTTAGTGAAATACTAACCCGGAACGAGGCACAAACGGGGACCGACTGAGACCCCCTTACGTGTCAAATCGGTAAGATGCCTCTTTTTTTTTTTTTTGTTTTCAGTCTAGCTTTGAGGCATGAAAAAGGCCGCTGAAAAGGAAATTTTATCTTATTTGAGAAACCTCGAGTTTTTTCAATCGGAACTTGAACTTCGAGAACCAATTTTTTTTTTTCAAAATCCAAGAACGGTAAAAACTGCGCCAAATGTCAGGTTTCCAACGGTCTGGTTGTTTTATTTTTTAAGTGAGACTGATTACTTTGAAATTGCCTCGTTGTCTCTATTTTTCGAACCCCTCATATCGTCTTATTAAAATTCATGTTTTTTCGCGTTCAAACAAAAATTTCTGTGACAAGTCCCACTTGGGAAAAAAAAACAGCTAAATCTTTCGAAAGATGAGATTTTCGCTCAGTTTTTTCCTTGCATCTTGGAAAATTATTGGTGCTCGTATCAAATCAAATCAAATCAAAAGGTTTTTTATTGTTGTAATCCACAATCGTCGGATAATAATAATAACGTACAACAAATAACAAGTAGGTAACAAATCCAAACGCCAACAATCACCAGATCAGCTTAAAAAACGCTTCGGTTTTGTATATTTCCGCCTCAACAAGTGTCTTTTTTATTCTTCTTTCAAACTGCTTCTCAGGAAGTCTCCGAATCGAGTCTGGCAGCGCATTAAAAAAACGGGAGCCGTGCTGTGTAGGATTATTCCTCAGTGATGACGCCAGATGAACCGTCGGCGGTCTTAAGGCTAAATGTCACGATGTTTTAGTGTGATTCTGAAATATGAGATGGCAGCACCATCGGGGCCAAATTTCGTTTACTCCTCAGTTGAGAACGGATCGAGATATTTTAGTTCTGCAAACGGATTTCTTTTCAAGATCACCGTAGAATTCCGGGTAATTGGTTTAGAAAGTGTGCAAAAATTTTTTGCACACAGTTCCAGCAAAAATTTGTTCAAATTTTGAACATTTTCAAAAAGTGGCCTTATAGCCACTTGCAGAACTTTCATCAGAATACGAATCCGTTTGCGGAATTTTTCTAACTTGATCATAGCCGTCGGATTCGCGTTTTTACGATATTGAGGGGGGCGATCATGGGCTGGGGGGGGGAGGGCGGCGGTGATCAAACGCCCCGCCGCCGCCCGCCCGACCTCATTCATGTTTTGCTAATATGCACCCTTTGGTCACTGTTCTTTCTCCTGGCCACCTAATAGATAGCTACCATCAACATTTTCCTTTTCCAACTTCTCTGTCTTGAGGTTGATCGAATTAGGCGAAATTTCCATAAAAAGTAAGACACTCAGCAGACAAATAACTTATGAGAAAGATTCTGATAATGTTAGGTATCATAATTATGGTAGCATGTTATACATATTATTGATTGATACTGGGGCGATGATTTTGATAGGGGATCTTCTACACCTCAACCCGCATAATACCCCTCATCAATTTTCATCGAAATAGGACATTAACTTTGTATAGTTTCGGATGTTACAAGGATTTCATGACAGACAGGCAGACACGGAACCAAAATTGTTCAGGAAGGTCTAAAACATAAAACTCGAGTAGGAATTTTGGTTTGGAGGTATTTTTTTAAAAGTTGAAAAGTGAAAACAATAGTTTAAGGATGAAGAAAAAAATATATCCAAAATCAAAATTTCCACTCGCGTTCTACAACTACAACTTCCTGAATTTTGGTTCCGTGTCTGTCTGTCTTTGATTCTGTCGTGAAATCCTTGTATCGGGCAGAACTATAAGAAGTTATTGTCCGATTTCGATGAAATTTTCAGGAATTGTGCGGGTTGGCGAGTAGATGGTCCCCTATGAAAATCATCACTCCCGCACTAATAGTAGTGACCGCGCAAGCGAAAACGTGAATTCCTTGTAACAGTCATAACTTTTCATTCCCCATCTGATTTCGATGACATTTTCAGGGATTATGGAGATTGGGGTGTAGATGGTCCACTAAAATCACAGCCTCCAAATTGACAATAGCATCTGCGCATGCACAAACATTAAATCCTTGAAACAGCCATAATTTCTTCATACGAATTAGACGAAATTTGTCAGGATTGTTCACATTGGCATGTAGATAGTCCCCTATGAAAATCATGACACCGGAACTGATAGTAGCACCTAGCAGATTTTTTCCGTTGATTGTGTCCTCCTTTAACCCAGATTAATCGCAAATGGACGCCCTAAAACGTCCTAAAAAACGATGTAGTGATCGCTGCACAATCACGGAATATTGAAGGGTAAAATCACCTACGCCGTGCCCAAGTACTACTACCTATAGTATTCGAACGTCAGCAGGGCCCGATGTTACCGGGAAACGCTAGCGAATGAGAAAGGTGTGCGACCTTGAACTCTTCTCGAACTTTTCGAGTAATCCGAAAAGGTAAACACGGAGGGTTGCCATCTGTATGGTAATTAGGTACCTTGTAAGACCACAGCACTATCCCTAGTTCTAGGGTATTTATTACAGTGTACTAACGGTAATTTTGGGACAGTCATGTTTGTAATTTGCGTTATAATTACTGAAATCAAAAATGACATTAAAAAACAGAGAAAATTGATAATTTAACTCTTAGAAGAGAGAATTCGAGAATAAAAATTCAGACACGGGGGATTTTAGTTTCAATTATTTAGATTTATTTTGATATTATTTCAAAGATATTTGAATTTTTGGTAAATAATGAACAGGTGTTTCTACCTTTTTCAACACTATTGCAGAGTGAATTAATTACTAATTATTTTTTCATCGTCATTAGCTGTTCACAAAATTTGGAAATCAACGTCAAACGTCAAGAATTAGCTTCTCAAACCATCTATTGCTAGTGCAACTAGAACGTTGTGAGATGACTTTTGCAACTAGATTTTCCACAACGAAACTTGAACTTCTAAGTAGGTACCTACCTAGTCCATGTACAGTGAACTGAAATTACCAAAATTTCTGAACCAACTATTTAGTAGTGCAAACCATTATCTGAATCAAATTAACGCAGAATCTTTCTCATAAGTTAATTGTCTGAGTGTCTTGCTTTTTATGGAAATTTCGCCCAATTCGATCAACCTCAAGACAGAGAAGTTGGAAAAGGAAAATGTTGATGGTTCTACCTATTAGGTGGCCAGGAGAAAGAACAGTGACCAAAGGGTGCATACTAGCAAAACATGAATGAGGTCGGGCGGGCGGCGGCGGGGCGTTTGATCGCCGCCGCCCTCCCCCCCAGCCCATGATCGCCCCCCTCGCCTCCCTCCAAATCGTAAAAACGCGAATCCGACGGCTATGATCAAGTTAGAAAAATTCCGCAAACGGATTCGTATTCTGATGAAAGTTCTGCAAGTGGCTATAAGGCCACTTTTTGAAAATGTTCAAAATTTGAACAAATTTTTGCTGGAACTGTGTGCAAAAAATTTTTGCACACTTTCTAAACCAATTACCCGGAATTCTACGGTGATCTTGAAAAGAAATCCGTTTGCAGAACTAAAATATCTCGATCCGTTCTCAACTGAGGAGTAAACGAAATTTTCTTCATTTTGGTGCTGCCACGTGGTGGCAGATTTCACAACTAAAGTCGGGACATTTAGCCTTAAGTCATTGCACTGGCGCGTAGCATGAGTATGAGAGTATGACGATTTTTGCAGGCCGCCCATATTCCGCCGGACAAAACATAAACTACTATACACAAATAGACCGGGGAACGTGAGACAGTGGAGCTCCTTGAAACGGCCTCTACACGTGTCGCTGGACCCCATATTGAGGACGATCCTTACTGCCGCCTTCTGCAACTTGAAAATGGTGGAGCTATGAGGCGAGTTTCCCCAGACAATAACGCAGTAGGACGCTCGAGCCATGAAATAAGCGTAAAAGACAGATTTTAACACAGCAAAGGAAACAGACTGCTTTAGCCGTCGCAGCATATAATTGCAGGATGCCAGTTTTGTAGCTAACTTCTCTATATGACAGGCCCATGAGAGCCTGTTGTCAATTTTCAATCCTAGGTACTCCACTGTACCTTCGAGCTTCCCGTTCAGGCTGATTTCCAGGTTCTGCGTCTTTTCCAAATTAAGATGTAAACAATTTGCTCCACACCATTCCTGAATCTGCACATCAGACGAATGCAGGACCTGGTCTAGCTCCTGTTTAGATCTACCGGATGCCAGGGTCGTCATATCGTCGGCAAAGAGATAAATGCCCCTTTCGAACTGGAAAGGTAGGTCATTTATGAACAACAGGAAATATGTCGGTCCAGTCACGCTGCCTTGCATAACTCCGCACGGTATTGAAGTGGGAAGAGAATCCTCACCATTGAAACTGACCGTCTGCACCCATCCCGCCAGAAAGCTCCTACAAAAAGCCATTGCTCTCTCACTAAAACCATAGTGCTGCAGCTTTCGAACCAACAGGTTATGAGGAACAAGATCAAAAGCCTTTTTCAGGTCATACAAACGGAGGGCTGTACGACCACCCCTCTCCAAAGAATCCAGAACACCCATCACCAAAGAGCAGGCCGCGGAGGGGGTGCTTCTGCCTTCCTGAAATCCAAATTGTTTAGGATGCAGTACTTTATTGGCCAGTAAGTGATCTCTGATCTGTTCAAGTGCTATATATTCCACTATTTTAACCAATAAGGGCAGTTTTGCGATCGGCTGGAAGTCACTGTAGTTTTTACAGGAAGATTTTTTGGGAATCGGTGTCACCGCCGCCAATTTCAGTGCATCCGGGAAGCATCCCGTTTCAAAGTATAGGTTGATCAGATAGGTCAGTGGCTCCAACAAGCAGTGCGCGATGTGTTTCATTGTTGAGGTCGAGATCCCAAAGAAATCCGCCGAATTTACGTTTTTCAACTTCATAATGATTGAGTATATTTTTTCAACTGTTACTTCGTGGAAATCAAAGACCTCCACACATTTAGGTGCGCCACTTAGAAAATTCTCCATCGCAGCTCCACCATTCGAACAACTTAGGGCAAATACAGCCGCAAGTTCGTCAGAAAATCCCTGGGCATTCAGCCCCGCTGGTATGTTCTGTGATGCTTTTGACTTGGCATTCACCTCTCTATTTACCACCTGCCAAGACGCCCGTACTGTATTTTTAGAGGTGCAAATTCTTCTATCATTGTACGCTTTTATAAATTTGGATATAGCCATTCTGTAATCGCTTCGAAGCCGCCTAGCCCGCATAACTTGCTCTGGGACTTTATTTTCACGTGCAAGATCACTTGCAGCACGGTACTGACCACGTAGGACCAGTAGCTCTTCACTAAAGACTGGGCGGTCCAAACGTCCTCCACCATACCGCCCCTTGCGAGTAGACCACGGACAGAACTGATTAAGCCCATATAGCAGCTGGCTCAAAAAAATCTCAGTTGCGTGATTTGGGTCGCGAGAAACGTACACGTCGAACCATACACAATTCTTCAACCACACTTTTAGGAACTCGAGGTTTTCTGGTTTAAGAACTCGAGACTTAGACGTGACAGGGGCCGGTGGGGACTTTCCTCCACACAAATGAAGCTCAATACACTTATGGTCCGAAAAAGACAGGGCGCTGACCGAAGAAAAGTACCACGACTTACCAAAATTAGTTGCCATCACATCCAAACATGAAGCTGTTCCCGGCTGGCCAACGTACGGGAGTCTTGTGACCGCAGTAGACGTTATGTGCATACCATACCCCCTTGACCAAGGGGCCATTTATGACCTTGTCATCAAGGCCAAAAATCTATTCCTCATAGCAATGAGTTTGGGGTCAGTCTGGTGGTTCGTAGTTCAGTCGTAGTTCAATTTCCGATTTAAAAATATTCAAGGTTTCGTAAATTACGTAAAATTTCCTTTTCATAGGGCTTTTTCATGTCTCAAACTCTGACTCAAAAAGAGGTAGGGCATCTATCCGATAGGAAATCCATCCCTGAAGTTATGCGGACTTAAGTTCCGCCTCCCTGTATATTATTGAATGATACCTTTCTATTTTGAGAAGCATAATTTATGTTACTAATTTATTCAGCCTTCATTGCATGATTTATAGAAACAAATACATCTGTCTATCTATATTTACTTACATCATTTATACGCATTCACAGGCTTCAAGCGCAAGGAGTTCCGCGGAAAACTGGCCATCGCGATTACGGCCAACTTTATCAACCGACACACCGAAGCAGAAGCGCGGGTCGAAGAGATCAGCGGTGTTGCCTTCATCTTCAACCAGAAGTTCTTCAAAGAGCTCTACGCCTCGACGGGTATCGACCTCGAGAATATCGTCTACTACAAAGATGACACACACTACTTCGTTATGACCGCTAAAAAGCACAGCCTCATCGACAAAGGCGTTATTATATCGGTACTACACTTTCTCATGAGTCACGATTATTTAGGATTTGCTCAATCTAATTTCCTTTATTATTACTTTTGCTTAACAACCCCCCCCTTCCACAAGTCTACAATTTACTTGGTATGGAGCAGTACATAAGTCTTGAAACAATTTCAAGATTCACCCTACGACAACGCACTTACGACTAGAAATGTTGGTGTAATTACCATCATTAAAGCGAACTGAAGTGTAATCAAATTTAATGAGGACCCTCGATGCGAGCTGTAAACCGTGCGTTGCTCAGTTCTGATCTATAATACTATTGACCTGAAAATTATTCATTAGAATATATGTCAACAGAACTCAGCCTTAAAAAAATATTTTTCAACAATAATATCACCAGCTACAAATTCATGAAACTTCAACTTTTATGTAATTTATGTAGTACGTACCAACCGAGTGTCGCACCAGACAATTGAAGAAAAACCTCTAAAACCATAATTTCTGCCGTAATTTTGCTTCCGAGTCTACCAAGGTAGCGGAAGCTCTGTTTTCACTTTTCAAGGACGAAAAAAAAAATTCTCCAAAATCAAAATTTTCCCTCGCGTTTTGCGTTTTAGACCTTTCTGAACAATTTTGGTTCCGTGTCTGTCTGTCTGTCTGTCTGTCATGAATTCCTTGTAACGCGCATAACTATACGAAGTTATTGTCCGATTTCAATGAAATTTTCAGGGATTGTGCGGGTTGGTGTGTAGACGGTCCCCTATGAAATTCATCATCCCCGGACTGATAGAAGCGACTGCGCATGCGCAAACGTGAATTCCTTGTAACGGCCATAACTTCTACATTTTCCATCCGATTTCAATGAAATTTTCAGGGGTGTTACAGATTAGTATTTGGATGGTTCCCTATGAAAATCACCACCTTCGGACTGATAGTATCCACTGCGCATGCGCAAACGTGAATTTCCTTGTAACGGCCATAACTTCCACTTTTTCTACCCGATTTCGATGAAATTTTCAGGGATTATGCGGATTAGGTTGTAGATGGTCCCCAATGAAGACACCACCTTCGGACTGATAGTAGCCACTGCGCATGCGCAAACGTGAATTTCCTTGTAACGTCCATAATTTCTACATTTTCTATCCGATTTCAATGAAATTTTCAGGGATGTTACAGATTAGTATTTAGATGGTCCCCTATGAAAATCACTACCTTCGGACTGATAGTAGCCACTGCGCATGCGCAAACGTGAATTCCTTATAACGGCCATAACTTCTACATTTTCCATCCGATTTCAATGAAATTTTCAGGGATGTTACAGATTAACTTGTTTTGATGTTTTGAGATTAACTACTATGCATCGGATCATCTATACAATCGGGTTATGGATACGAGGAAGCTATGTGCCACACCCACTTGGCAGACGTTTTTTTAATCTGCGTGTTTTTTCTCCGGAATATAATATAATATATTATATCGTTGAGAAAAAATACGCAGATTAGAATATTATTCTAATTAATATTAAATAATTATGACTACGTTGCGCATTACTCTAAAATCTGTAGAAGTAGGTCGTCCCAATAAACAGCTGCTACTTATTTTGATTGTTTAGAAGCAGCTTTTTACGTCAAAAAACTCCAAAACTTGAAAACATGTGTATATTATTGCTGAGAAATCATAATGAATAACAATATTTAAAAAATGAATTATTATAGAACAATGTGAACTTTCAAGCTAAATTGTAGATTACAAGTAGAAACATTTTAAGAACCTTGTTTTTCTTCAATTTTATGAAGAAATAGTTCCCAAAATAAAATGGAGCCTTACTGACAATCATAAGGCATTGGGCCTTCTTCAGTATTACAGAAATGTCAGTATTCTCAAAGGCAGCTGGCCAATACAATTGAACAATTCAATTACAGTATATTTGTGCAGTCAATTACAGTATATTTGAGGCTGTTGAACACAAAAATGGCTGAAAATCTGTTATCATGGTGCGAGAATTGGATTTTTTAAAAACTACCATACTAGTTCAATTAGAAGTGCTTAAATTTGTAATAGAACATAATTATTATGTTCTATTACAAATTTAAGCACTTCTAATTGAACTAGTATGGTAATTTTTAAAAAATCCAATTCTCGCACCATGATAACAGATTTTCAGCCATTTTTGTGTTCAACAGCCTCAAATATACTGCACGGACTCATAAAGTACCTACACGTAAATTGTTGATTTTTTTCGAATTTCAGTGAGCATCTCAGTCTCACTTTTGCCCTCCTGCTTTGTGCAATTTCCTGTCCGACATTTAGTTTGTCCTTACATTTACTTTGAATAACTCATAACATTTGAACGTGGGGAGAAATACGAGTGAATACGTTTCTGGTAAAGTAGTCTTGTGTCCCATCCCATAGTTCACTCCTGACTTGCTATAGAACTGGGCTTATGAATGGAGGTTCACTTATTTTAAAACCGAAATCCTTGGCTTTAAAATGGAATTTTCTCCATGTTTTTTATTATAATCGAAAGAACGTAGCAATAATATCGATTATCAGTCACTAACTTCCGTCAAAATAATGGAAAAATTACTGCATTTACGGTTTGACACTTCCTCGGTTTGACAACACTGCTGACTAATTCCTTCGGGGTTGCCCCCTTCGAACTGAATTGAACCTTTCTTTTTCCCCTAGAACCGACTCTCCAATGGCACCATCTCGATTGATTCATGTATTCGGAATCGGTGTTTAACTTGAACTAGGGGAAGTAAGGGGAATGAGAGACAATGATGGCAAAGTCAAGAAGTTATTAAAAAAAAAAAAAACCCTCACCGTAAGTATGTAATGTAAACGTTTAAAATTATGTTGATACGGTAACTCGTCTCCGTGAAAACACTTTGTAACCTTCGAAATCCCGAATTATTATGTCTCGTGAAAATGTTACCTGAACCTTGGTACATGTCTGTCAATAGGTGTTTATTCGGTTGGTTTCAGTTAACTTAGAAGACATTCTCAACCTTAAAATGTCAACGGTTACGACAGGATTAGGGTTTTGTGTGATGTTACTTATTTCACCAACTTCTCCTACCTTGCTTGTTGAACATGTGAGAGTTCTAAAGCGATACAGAAGCAATTGAATTATTTCATATTAAAATTCAAGTAAAATACGCGGGTGTGCTTCATTGAAATATAGTAGAATGCAGACAAGCCACAATTTATTAATATATTCTCTCGAATTTCAGGATTATAGCGACACAGCGAAACTATTGAGCCCGGAAAACGTTGATAAAACTGCCCTCATGGAGTACGCCAGGGAAGCCGCTGACTTTTCCACTGGGTGCCGCCTCCCGCAGCTTGAGTTCGCCGTCAACCATTACGGGCAGCCTGACGTCGCCATGTTTGATTTTACGTCCATGTTTGCGGCTGAGAATGCGAGCAGGTTCATCGAAAGGAGAGGTCACAGACTGTACGTCACCCTTGTGGGCGACAGCTTGCTCGAGGTAAGTAGGCGAGACCGTTATTTACAGTATTGGAGACGTTTTTTTAGCCTGGAACATGCTTTAGCCTTGGACTCACCACCTGAAAACGTTACGCGGGAGGGTTGATGCGGAGAGGGTGACTGGCGAGTGTCACACAGGGGTCCACTCGCCCACCTCATCCCTACTCCGTCGGAAAGTTCGGATGTTCCAAGTTTCTTGAATTTGTTTGAAAATGTTATTGCACCAAGTAATAACTTATTGATAGTATCATTTTGAAAAAAGGATAAGAGACTTCAAAACCATGTACTTCAATAAGTTTTGTTCACTTTGGCACTTCCCTAAGCTTTTCTACATTGTCTCATCTGCAAACAATGTCGAGAGGTTTCGTATGTGTCGAAGAGACGGACAGCTTCCTTCTTGACATGAAATGTTAGCTGATGAAGATGATGGAAGGCTTGTCGTTTGATGACCTTATTATAGTAGAATTTCCCACTGTATAAAACCGAAACATTCATGGTGATTGTTTTCAGCCTTTCTGGCCGACTGGTTCTGGTTGCGCGAGAGGTTTTCTGTCTTCGATGGACGCTTGTTGGGCCTTGAGGAGCTGGGGATTGGGTGCTCACCCCCTGGAAGTTGTCGCTGAAAGAGAGAGCATCTATCGTCTTCTCGCCCAAACAACGCCAGAAAATCTGCATAGGGATCTGCAAGCTTACACCCTCGACCCATGTACCAGGTGATTCAACGGCATTCATATCTATAGTTTTTAATGTCTGTTTATTTTATTTTATTTTATTATTATTAGTATTTTTTTTTTTGCTTTGTAGATTTATACATAACGCCCATAACTATATATGAAATTAAATTATACTCTTAGTTTGATACTTAAGCTAAGTAACAATAAGTTGTAAATAGTCACAAACTTCGATCCTTCGGACTTGAAAGTTAATATTTGATAGAAATTAGTGCAGAGAACAACAAGCTGTAGCACTTTCAGAGACTACTCGTATGTTGAAGGTAAGGGCTGTATGATGTATTTTGCTGTCAAGGCAAAATCCTTTTCTTGTCTGTCTATCTGTATTGTTATGCCAGAACAATACAGTTCAATATACAGGGTGTCCAAGTAACTACGCTCCCCTCACTTATTTTCTCTAATAGTGTAAGAAAAATAATCGGATTATCGCTATTCTTCATAATTTTTTGCGTAGAATTAAAAAATGACAAAATTGCGCAGTGCGCAATCGCGCAACCGTGCGCAATCATGATCAACTTTGTTTTTTCAAATGAGAACCCCCATTTTTTATTGCAGATTCGGATTCTACGTCAAATTTTATAGACATTTTACTTCGACAACTTTTTTTTTTGGACGCGCGCAGCCTGCTCAGCGAGCGCTCAAAGATGCGCAACCCAGAGATTGCGCCAAAGTTAAGATGAAGGTAGAACTCAAGTCCGGCACAATACTTAGCACTGTTTTTCTACGCTGAATCGCGTGGTGATATCCCTTTCTTGATTTGATTTCATTTTACCGTATCTACAGCCGAAAAAGTCACTTTTTGAGGAGGAAATCATCGATTTTCTTACGAAGGGTAATGAATCATCCTAATAAAATGTAAAAAAATTAACCATGTCACGTTTTTCTTCCTTGGAGAAAATCGGTGGCATTGCGGACAGGAGAAAACATACATCTGTCCCAATTCATCAGAACTTTCGATAAATGACACGATCAGAAAGGATCTCTGAACTTTTCGTCGTTCTCATTGCAAATTATCATCACATTGATAATGTACCGTGAACAAGATCACGCACCAACTGGATACGGCAGTTTCTCTTAATGTAAACTGTATTGTCTACCTGCACAAAGGAGTAATAATTCGAGAAGAAAACAATACTCGGAAAAGATTCCACGGAAAATCGATGATTTCCTCCTCAAAAAGTGACTTTTTCGGCTGTAGATACGGTAAAATGAAATCAAATCAAGAAAGGGATATCACCACGCGATTCAGCGTAGAAAAACAGTGCTAAGTATTGTGCCGCACTTGAGGTTTACCTTCATCTCAACTTTGGCGCAATCTCTGGGTTGCGCATCTTTGAGCGCTCGCTGAGCGGGCTGCGCGCGTCAAAGAAAAGTTGTCGAAGTTAGATGTTTATAAAATTTGACGTAGAACTCAAATCTACAATAAAAAAATGGGGGTTCTTATTTGAAGAAACAAAGTTGATCATGATTGCGCACAGTTGCGCGATTGCGCACTGCGCAATTTTGTCATTTTTGAATTCTACGCAAAAAATTATGAAGAATAGAGTTAATCCGATTTTTTTTCTCACACTATTAGAGAAAATAAGTGGGGGGAGCGTAGTTACTTGGACACCCTGTATAGGTGTGTGTAGAACCCATAGCTTTGCAGTATTGTTATAGAGACAGTCCTGACTATAGACTATATAAAATCTGCGCGGTTAGTTCGAGTCACTGGGCTGAAATCTGAATCTGGGAGCCCGAGAAGCGTTCTGATTGGTGGAGCTCCAGGACGTAGGTAAGGATCAGTGCAACAGATCGCGTTCATGATCGTTTGTTCCCAACCTCATCACAACAAGTCGCCTTGTTTATCACATATTTTTCTCCTTGGTGCGTAACGGGCTGCATCTAAGTAAGTTATTAATTTGATAACATTTAGTTGTATTCGCGATATGTACGAAAAAATCGAGCGATTTTCAATAATACACTGGGTTTCAAACGTTTCTATGGGTGGCAGTTGTCGATTGAACATTTGAACTACTGGCGATAGGGACAACAACAATTGCAAGGGCAACTTGGAAAATACCTTTCGCCTCGATTGGTTATTCTAAGTAATTCTTGCATATCTAAATGATGATGAAACGAAAAGTTATCAATTTCTGGTCATTCGAAAGTATTTGAAAAGAAGCGGTTTGAAGATAGTGAGGCCTCCCCCCACTGCTTCTGTTTCCGTAGTAGTTCTTTAGATGAAAGTAGATGGCGCAACTGAGGCAGCCTCAAAAATGCGTGCACGCCATTTTAAAATTAGCTTTCTCCTCTGTTAACTTGTCTCCTGTACTCTGTGGTTTGAGTCCATTGAGTAGAACTAAGGTTTTTTTTTTACGAAAGAAGGGAAGATTGAAAGGACCCTGCATGATGTTTTCCTGAAATTCTCTTTGATGATAATGATTGAGCCTTGTTATCTTTGATCATGTTATTGTTGAGGAGATGGGTAACCTATGATGGTTTGTTTAGTCCTGTTGCGAGAGGGGGGGGGGGGTACTAAAAATATCATCGGGAGAGGTGTCTATGCCCTCACTCTCCTCATTCATGCAGAAGTAATAATTAGCAAAAGTACGTTCCACCGATCGCAGGATCACTTGGAAACGGTGTTGTTATCGGATGATTTCCGTGTAGCTACACGTCTTTTCACGATCACGTCCGAATCACTACTGCAACAGTCTCTTCTCCATCGTTTTTTAAAACATTTCTTCATCAAGTATTGTTTTTTCAGGTACCCAAATCTAAACTCTCGGTCGGTGCTCCCTATTCAAATGAAAAACCAGTACGACACGGACGATGCCAACGAAGTGGACCAATTCCTCAAAGCCCCCAAGAATATTGCCGTACAAAACATCGACGCTCCCAAGAAGCGCAAAAGAAGAGGTTCGTGAGTCAAATGTTTAAATTTTATTTGAAAATATTTGTATTATCTCATTTTTGCTGACCACTTTTATAACATTCTGTTTGAGGTTTCCCGCAATTCGAATTTCTAATAACCTCATGCCTCCTTTTTTTTAGAAGCGGTTGTTCACGCGGACACCCTCCTCCACTGGTTGCAGAGACAGGTCGCCCTTTGCGACGATGTGACGATCGAAAACGTCACGTCATCCTTCAAGGACGGAATGGCCCTTTGCGCGATCCTTAACAGGTATCGGCCTCATCTCCTGGACTTCGCCTCACTCAACCGCGAGGAAGTTGCCAAGAACAACCAACTGGCTTTTGACATTTTGGAGAAAGAATTGGCCATTCCACCAGTGAGTACCTCCATTATTTGTGTTGAGTCATCAAAAACTAGTCATCAAAAATTGACTTCCCTCGACCGGGGATCAATCTCCTATCATTCCGATTCTGAATCGGAGCTCCTACCACATGAGCTAAGGAAGCGAATGGACAGAAATGCGAAGAGGTCGCTGATCACAACATCCCCCCCCCCCCCTTAGGAAATCTTAGGTACTCCGTTACCTAGTCAGGGCCAGCATTTTTACAACCCATTGAGAACGTGTATTTTTGACTGGCTTTGGAGTTTTTTTTTTGTTATTGTTCCTTATTGACGGGGCGGGGGATCTGCTGACCTCAACGTTTGTCCGAATAGGCGGTGGCTCGACTCTTGTCTTGGGAGCGAGTTGTTTTTATGACCTTAATCAAATCAATCTTAATTAATTATTGTTTCTCTGAGAAATGCTGAGGAGACCATTCGGGTCCTACCGATCGACTGCGCCATACTGTTGAGTCATCAAAAATTAACTTTCCTCGACCGGGGATTGATCTCCTATCATTCCGATTCTGAATCGGAGCTCCTACCACATGAGCTAAGGAAGCGAATGGACAGAAATGCGAAGAGGTTGCTGATCACAACATCTCCCCCCCCCCCCCCCCCGTTAGGAAATCTTAGGTACTCCGTTACCTAGTCAGGGCCAGCGTTTTTACAACCCATTGAGAACGTGTATTTTTGACTGTCTTCGGAGTTTTTTTGTTATTGTTCCTTATTGACGGGGCGGGGGATCTGCTGACCTCAACGTTTGTCCGTAGGCGGTGGCTCGACTCTTGTCTTGGGAGGGAGTTGTTTTGATGACCTAATCTTAATTAATTATTGTTTCTCTGAGAAATGCTGAGGAGACCATTCGGGTCTGGTACGACTGCGCCATACTGTTGAGTCATCAAAAATTAACTTTCCTCGACCGGGGATCGATCTCCTATCGGATTCTGAATCGGAGCTCCTACCACTGAGCTAAGGAAGTGAATGGACAGAAATGCGAAGAGGTCGCTGATCACAACACTTGGTGTTCAGTGAGCACTTAAGGTACGCACACACTAGAGGCAGGCTGGGTCGGGCTGCATCGCAGCGGAAAAATGGGCCTATAATTTCACCTCCTGCGTCTGCGTTATCATCCTGCGTATCGTCTTTTGCCTTTTAGTTCAAATCATTGGTTGAAAGAACTTCAATGGAATGTTGAATTCAAGATATTCTATACATATACAGGGTGTCCCACGAAACGAAGACCCCCCTCTAAAACCGTTATTTTAGTGGTAAAATTAATTTTTTTTTTTTTTTGAATCCGCATGTTTTTTTCCAAGGACCTCAAATATGACCACGTTGCGTGACAAATCGTGCGCAATGCACACCAACTTCGTTTTTTCAAATAAGACCCCCCATTTTTTATTGCAGATTTGGATTCTACTCAAAATTTCATGAATTTTTCACTCCTCAAACGATTTTTTGTTTCGGACCCAGCCGGCACAGGAGGCGTCCAAAGTTGCGCAATTTGGAATATTTTTGGTTAGGCCAAGTGTGGCACATGACTTAGCACTATTTTTCAACGCTGATTCACGTGGTGACGTCTGTTTTTCGATTGGTTAAGGTTCTAGTGCAATTCTTGAAGAAAATTAAGTTGAAATTCCCGTTTATGCTGTACCGAAACAGATTAGGTCTGGAAAAAAATCTGGACCATGGTTGTCCTCTCTTCCACGGAATACCGAGTAGTTGGAGCTCGAGGCATGTTGATCACGCGAAGGTGCCAACACAGAAAGAATACGACTGAATGAATCCAGTGGATAAGTGGGCAAGATTTTCTCTTTCCTGTTTTCATGATTGGGCAAAGTTGAAAGGGATGTTGTTAGATATAAGAAGTGATTTGATAAACACTAGCCGTTATCAACTCTAAAGCTTTGTATTGTCAACTTACTAATCACAACAATGAACTATCGTTCAAAAGGCATTTTTTAGAAGGAGATTTTATTTCTTTTAACTCCACCATATCCAGTTCCCAGAGAGTGGAGGGGAAGGAAATACAGCATAAACGGGAATTTCAACCTAATTTTCTTCAAGAATTGCACTAGAACCTTAACCAATCGAAAAACAGACGTCACCACGTGAATCAGCGTTGAAAAATAGTGTCATGTGCCACACTTGGCCTAACCAAAAATATTCCAAATTGCGCAAATTCACGATTGCGCAACTTTGGACGCCTCCTGTGCCGGATGGGTCTGAAACAAAAAATCGTTTGAGCAGTGAAAAATTCATGAAATTTTGCGTAGAATCCAAATCTGCAATAAAAAATGGGGGGTCTCATTTGAAAAAAACGAAGTTGGTGTGCATTGCGCACGATTTGCGCAATGCGCAACGTGGTCATATTTGAGGTCCTTGGAAAAAAACATGCGGATTCAAAAAAAAATTAATTTTACCACTGAAATAACGGTTTTAGAGGGGGGGTCTTCGTTTCGAGGGACACCCTGTATATCCAAATTTATTAGTGAACATTACACAATATTCTAAATAAGACCCTCTATGGGAAGGTTGGGATAGGCATGAGCTCTTCCCAATGATTTTATTTCACCAGTTTATTCTCGAGTGAAATCCGTGTTTTCTAGAGTGTTATAAAACTCTTCACTCTGCCTGACAATTGCAATCTTGGTACATCATTTTCCAAGTAACTTTCAAACTGAACCAAACTGTGAAACTCCTGATTACTTAAATAATTAATTTTTCAATCAACCAATCAATCCACCAATTGAATAATTATCCTCTTACTTTTTCAGGTCATGACTGGCGAGGAAATGGCTGAAATCGATGTGCCAGACAAGCTTGCAATGCTCTCTTATTTGTCTCAAGTTTATGAAGCATTTAGAGGCGAAATCCCGCACATCAAACATCCAAAAATGGTAAGATGGGATTTGAAATGAATCGTATTTTGGGGTTGAACGAAGTTGTAATATATATATTAATGTGGAATGAATGAAATTGTACGATACTGTGAACGCTCAGGAGTCCCGATTTTCGGGCCTACCTATCAAATTGGCTTGATAACGTTGCTCCTGGAATTGTTTGTCTCTGAACACCAACAAGAAGTACCATTACGACGAAATTCAACCACGAATTTTTAATTTTAGGAGGAAACCGAAGAAGGGAAGGATGAGGCCGTAAAAGCACAACTCACTAGAATAAGGACCCTTGCTCAAATGTCACCTCAACAGAAATTGTCTCTTCTTGGGAAGCTCGCGAATCGCCCTTCGAGAAAGAGGCGCAGTCATGTTAATTCGGTAAGTAAAATAAATGTATTTTGAAGTTTTACTAGTAATGTTAATGGGGGTGCGCCTTGATTTTTTTAAAATATTTTTTATCGAAAGTACACTACATCCTGAGAATTTTGGTACCAACCGCGACCTTCTAGCGTGAGTTGATCAGTTTCTACGGTTTCTTCGATTTCTTGCCTGGGCGGGACCCCCAGCCCACTGTGACGTCATAAACGGTCGAAACTTCAAAAATTCATAGGAAAAGATTTACACACGCTAGAAGATCGCGGTTGGTACCAAAATTCTTAGAATGAGGTCTACCTTAGATTAAAAATGACTAAACAGTTTTTCCTACCCAGGCGCACACCCTATTGTCGTCTTGAAAGCGATCCATCACTGTGAACCATTCACCCTCCTCTTTTGACGAGATTTGAAATCCCTAAGCTAAGTCCTAAGTTAAGTTAAGTTAGTCATTAAATATTGTAAATTCAGTAGTTAATCACTTATTGGCATTACAAAGTAATGGCCAAGGAATGTTTGAAACAATATGGTCGATTCCCCACCAGTGTATTCCTACTGAATACCTCGTATTTTATTGATCAACACCACAAAACAACTTTTAAGCTGGCCCCACACGATCAAACATGCTTGACCTCGCTTGTCAAGCAGATTTGATCATGTGGGGGGTCATGTTTGAAGGTTTGACAGCACGCTTGACGGTTTTCAGTCACTGTCAGAAAATTTGCTGTCAAACGTGAGGTTTGACAACCAAGTTTGATCGTGTGGGTGAGCGTCAAACCTTCAAACCTTCAAACCATCAAGAAAAAAGGGTGGTAGGGGGTAATTTTACTGTGAATCACAGAGTTAGTTTCCGTGAATCACCGAGTTGGCGTCTGTGAATCACAGTCTCCATTAGGGATGCAAAACGATTATCGATAATATCGATATTCTGCCTCCGATTATCGATGCTTTTTTATCGATATGGACTACTCCGATATTTATACTCATATTTATACTCCGTTATTAACCAAATTATCGTTCTCATCTCTGAAGATCCCCTTATTGGGGTAAAATCTCTGATTTTGATTATTTTTTACTAAGAAAAGCTGTTCTAAAAAATTGTAATCTAAATCGCTACTGAAGCTTGGTGGATGCGGTTGAAACAGTTGGTTTGAACGTGTGGGTGCGGCGTCAAACGTCAAACATGCTTGACAAGCGCGGCTTGTCAAACCATGCTTGTCAAGCATGTTTGATCGTGTGGGGCCCGCTTTAGTTATTGGAGAGTTCCTAGTGCAATCCGGACATTGAGATACCACTCTGTACCGCCTTCTGCGCATGCGCTGTATGCCACATATTTATCTGCCCTATCGATTCCACTCCTTATCTCAATACGGATGAATCTCATCATGGAGGTGGTATTTTGAAGTAACCTTCCAAGATTAAAAAACTATAGTAATCTGGACTAAAAGATTGAAAACACCAATTCATTTTTTTGTACTTTCAAACGTAAATCATCAAACATTGAAGTAAATCCAAATCATTTCCTCAAAAAAGCTTTTTTATTAAAACTTTAAATGCTTAATATATTAAAATGCAATAAATTGTTCGTCTTTATGCCTTATTTTGTCCGCAGCACTTTGTGCAGTTCCCTCACAATTCGATGAAATTTGGCATGTTTATTCCCTCCACGAGATTATTAACATCTGACCAAACAGTTCAAATCACGTGAATGTGACTTGAAGGTGTAGATAAAAAACTAACAGATAAGAATTATGGTAAGCTAGAGTCTGTATCCCTGCCATCCCTGCTGTGTCACACTTTCCACTTCCACTTTGGTCGCTCTAGATGCAGTGGATAGAGTCAGAAGAAGAAGATGAAATACGTTTATTTGGCGAATTACGAAATAATACTGTCTTTACATGTTATAGTATAAACATTACGGCATGGTTTCTTTACCCGTCTGCTGGAGGTTCAGGAATTACCTTTCCTTAAATCTAAGTTATCTACTATTTACTTGAAATGAAAATTATAGTCTGCATGACAGAGTACAGAGGAACATACTTAAAGGCCCAAGTATCATTTTGAAAAGATAAAAATAAAATATTATTGAGATGTTGTTCTAAAGGGTGTCAATTAAATACAAAATAAAATACAATAGCTCAGAAATTGAAGTGTTCCGCAAGAAACCTCCGATATTTCCACGCAGAATGGGGCTTATGCATAAAAAATGAAAAACATCCTCACGCACCCGGAGATTGCACAAGGAGGACTCATCCCGAGGGCTGGGACTGTACGGCTTAGCAGTGGATAGAGTCAGTATCTCCTAGGAACTCTCTATTTGGTTTGGTACATTGTTGATGAATAAACGAAGTCGTGAAGTTAATTTATAATCATACCCTGAGGGGCACTTTGGGACATTACTTATTACGAGTTTTATTTTGTAAGTTTCTGTTTACAATCTTCATTGGTATTTGGCA
Organism: Apolygus lucorum; assembly: GCA_009739505.2. Lineage (NCBI taxonomy): Eukaryota > Metazoa > Arthropoda > Insecta > Hemiptera > Miridae > Apolygus > Apolygus lucorum. The sequence continues at coordinate 39,251,623 of CM019171.2, read as the reverse complement.
TTGTTAGGGAGCCCCGATCCAAGGTAGCATTGAAGACAGACTAAAAAAGCTGGAAGATTTGACTAGCGACAACCAAAAAGATTTTTACGATCGTAACCTCCTTGAATCGGTCTCGGCCGAAGGTCCTTCACGATATGTCAGTCTGTACTCTGAGCGCATCAAAGAGCTCGAAAGAGAACGTAGAGAGCGCGCTAGAAGGCGCGAAGAGATCGAAAGGAACAGAATGGACAGATACATGAGGAGGAAGTATCTGAGGCACGTGGCCAATCAGCAGTTCTTCAAGAGTATGAACATGCTGCAGTCAAATGCTAGAGATGACGAAGAGAAGCAGCCGCTTGAAGATTTTTCCTTGTTTGTGTACCGTATGACTGCTCCAGACTTCAAAGACCGCGTTAAAGATTTGGAAGACAAACTTCTCCGACCAGTAAGAGACGTTTGGCGTGAAACTAACAAACTCACCTCTTTTTCTTGACTGTAAATTTAACCCTTTTCTTGGGTTTTAATTGAGTCGTCTTGTCGATAATTCGAAATTACCTACTGTTTCTATGTGTTTTGTGTGTCAATACTTTCCTAGTAATTAGTGTTGCCAATAGTTGATGCGTTTTGAACAAATATTCAAACCAAATTCGGACCTGTTTTGGACAAATATTCAAACCAAACAGTTCTCACCCTTGCAGTCAGTGGTAGACCTCCAGAAACTTACTAAGCTGCTATATTGGAGTTTGACCTTCAACCGACAAAGGTATTTCGGTGGGTCGGAAATTCAGGATTTTGACCTCAAATTTGGATTCAGCACCCTTGAAAACCAATATACTACAACTTTAAGCCCAATGATACTATAACATGTGGTAGAAAAATTAATTAAAGAGATCACACGTTTGAAAAAGGCGGGCCGTTATAAATGCAACACTAGGCAAGGACTACGCCGCGCGCATGTGTGAGTAGTATTTTGTAGTATCCAAGAGATCCTCCAAGGGTTTCTGTGCATGGATACTTTTTTCAAAAACAGTTGGCTAGCTACGTCACACCATTCAAATCTTCAACTTTCCTTAGCTTCTCTGATTTTTTAAAAACATTTTCTCGATGAACAGACCCGATTACCGTTATTCCTGAGCCTTACTCTTTTGAAAAAAATTTTTTTTTTAAATTTACTGAAATACCCCTTTGTGCAGATGGCGGTATTTCAGTTGAGTGCGCTATTCAACACGATGCTGACTTTCCTAGAGAGGGCTGTTCCAGGAAGTTTGAACAATATTTCATTAGGGAGTAGGAACAAGTTCTGCCGGCGTCGACAGACTTTGGTTTTTTGGCAGCAGCTCCACTAAAGGTCGGCTTTCCTACACGCGTCTGGCCGCAGCGGCTGAGGCTCGCGATCACATTGAGCCGCAAAGCTTGCGGCTGCCGCAGGGGGGTATCTTTCCTACACGCGTCTGGACGCAACGGCCATGCGGCTCAAGCATTCAGTAGTGTTCAGCATGTCAAGAAAGAAGGGTCTATTGGCTTGGTGGATTGTGGAAGAGGAGGAAAGGGTGATTATGGAAGGAATGAGGAGAGAAGAAGATAGTTTGTTTGGATTGCGACGTTCGGAAGGGGCTTTTCATGTTTTGGTAAAAGATCATTTGAATAGTGATGAAGTGAAGTTCCAGAACTTCTTCCGGCTAAATTTCAGCCAATTCAACTTCGTAGCTTCACTCGTCGAAGAAGAACTAACAAAACCCGGCAGTACGAAATTCTATAAGAATCCATCGCATTTTTCCCAAATTTATCAATTTAGAGGCGTCTTAAAGTTGGTTCATTGTTACCTATTGTTACATCATCCAGAGCACGTATCCAATACTAATGATTGCAGGAGCCTGAATTGGTATTCATACTACTCAGTGTTGGAAATTCGATAAGAATCCATCGCATTTTCCCAAATTTATCAATTTAGAGGCGTCATAAAGTTGGTTCATTGTTACCTATTGTTACATCATCCAGAGCACGTCTCCAATACTAATGAATGTAGGAGCCTGAATTGGTATCAATTCGACTCAGTGTTGGAAATTCTATAAGAATCCATACATCCATTACGTACGATACGGGTTTGCTTATCCCGGCCGCAGCTAGGCGCTGGTGCCTTGAGCAGTCCAGCCGCAGACGCGCTCCACCAGCCGCAGACGCAGCGGCTCAGCCGCATGTAGGAAAGAGGCCACATATGAAATACATTGCAGAAGTCAATGCGGCTGAACGCGAGCCGCAGCCGCAGCGGCGAGACGCATGTAGGAAAGCCGGGCTTAAGCGTTCTATCAAGTTGACTTGAGCTTCCTCTAGAAGTGTAACTTCTGAGTATTGTGACCATTCCTGGAATAAAACCCTTGGATTAGGTTCCTCAGAACGGCTCCAGTTGGAACCACCCATCTCTACTCTTTCCATCATTCTCCCATTCAAATTCCGAGTGCTTCGTTGTCCTGGAATAGTGTCAATTTTTTTCTCTGAATAGGAATCAGAGACAATTCTTTGAAACTGCATTATCACAACTTGTTAGTATTTCTGATTGTCCAGTGAAGTTAATCGAAGGAAGGTCGGAGGATTGTGCCTTTAGAAGCTATTTTTCCTTCCAGGCCAGTTGTCGATTTCTGCTGAACTTTTCTAATTTGTTGAAATCTCTGTAGATACCTACCAAAACTACCAAAGAATTATAGGTAAACTGTACGATCCATGTTTCAATGCTCACATTTCGCCAGGTTGGTTTAAAGTATTCGTTTTGTTTATTCCGTGATTTGTTGTTCGTATGAATGTTTTCATGTCTTTACTGTAGTGCCCGAGTTTGACTGCTTTATTAACCCTGGAATGGAATCGTCACCCGATGTGTGCTTAATGGAAACGTCAGGTGTAATTTTTACACCACTCAGAAAACATCAATATTCAACCTATTTCGTCAGCTCTCTGCATTGATTTACACTTTTTTCATTCAAATATAGTTCTCTAGTACATTTGTGGCCGTTCTCGAGACAATTATTGCCTCTATACTACTAAAATGAGGGGATTCTGAGCCAATTCTCTTTGCTTTCTCTATTTTCCCTTGATTTCTATTCGTTTTCCTGGTCTCAATATCCAAGTTCAATACTTCTGCTGATTTCAACAGCAAAAGGGGTACTGCCAGGTGCTACTACCAGTCCAATAAATAGTTTTTCAACAATGGACACATTTTTATTTTCAAGCTCGTATTACAAAATATAACTCAACAGTTTTCCTCTCAGTCTTTCAAGGTATTTACGGACTAGAAAAAGTAACCTCCAACAATGAAAATCATTTCAAAGGATCAGGAAAGCAAATTGCTAAAATTCCAAAAATTATTGCAAAACTGATGTTATTTTGACATCATGAATGGGGCAGGGAATGGAAACGTGGTGTGAAAATTACACCGTTCTACCTACTTTATTGGAAACGTTGTAAAAATTACACCATGAGTTCAGTTTACAGGCCTGTGAGAGACAACAGCGACAAACTAGGTGGTAGAGGGCATGCGCGACCGAAGGGGGACACCCTAGGGATAGCATAGGTGGGGTGGTGCCTTCCCGCCCTTTTCGCTAGTGGGGTGGGCGACTGTTTCAAGGCCACAGGTGTAAAATTTACGTGACGATTCCATTCCAGGGTTAAATCCAAAACTTATTAATTAATCTAAACGTAATTTATTCGTTATTTTTTGTAACACATAGTATATTGATATTGTTTTGACTTCCTCCTAGGAGAAATAGTTTTTACCAATAAAAGCAAGGACGAGTGGCAGTTTTTGTTGACCAGATGCCAGTGAGGGAAGAGTCGAAACGGGAGGTACCTGTACTCCACCTTCTCCCACCTGTCCTCCCAAATCAAATCAAATCATGCTTTATTTCCTTAACTTTTACAAAAAAATGTGGATACGTCAACATTTACGTTACTTATGAATAAAATGATTAGGTTTGTATTACTGCCCGGAGTTGTAAGGGGGTTCACTTGACTCCCCACACTGCCGGGCACTGACCCAACCAGCCCAGGGCCCACCCACCATGGTGGTTTCCCGGGCCCGGCAACTGCAAAGAACGTAAATCACAGTAATAAATAACTTTCATAAAAATCCTCTGTCAGCCATATTGAAATTTAAAATTTCTTCGAATTTAAAATGATTAAAACTTGTTTAAAACTATATATTACTTATTATTTATCAATTTATTGTTCATTTATGATTTACGTCTTGCCACTCTTGTATAAAAACCCCAACTTGATCACTTCTCACCCCCACTTCTCTCTCGCTTACTTTCCTTACTTTATTCGATCATTATTGGTTCTATGTGCCGGTCAATTATTCCTTCCATGCTCTTACCTGAGTTGATTCCAAAGAAAAGCCAATTTGGACTGTAAATGTTTATCAAGTACCTAAATTGTGAACGCAGTCAGAAGTTCAAGTCGTAACAGATATTTTTGAGTTGTCAAAATTGGGATCATTGACTAAAGGCTTTCATTCATGGTTCATCGAAAAGTACTCACCTAGCTACTTCTCTCTTTCGCTTACTTTCCTTACCTTATTCGATCATAATTGGTTTTATGAGTCGATCGGTGACCTCTCTTCTTGATTATTTCTTCCATTCTCTTAGCTTAGTCGGTCCCAAAAAGAAGCCAATAAGACAGTAAATGTTTATCAAGGACCTAAATTGTGAACACAGTCAGAAGCCCGAGTCACAAGAGGTATTTTCGTGGTATCAAGTAGTCAAAAATGGAATCCTTGAGGATTTGTCATGGTTCATCGAAAAGTACTCCCTATTAGTATTTCCTGACCATGAAAAGTACTGTTCAACTAGTTATCTATTCAAATTACCTTCATTCGAATTTTATGAGTTTCCAATTTAGTTTCGATATGTCGCATTTGTGGTTTCTCAGGATCGACTTAACCGGTCGTCCATGGATGGCAAAGGTGGAGGCAATGGCGAGGAATTTAGCGGTAGAGTCAAGGACATAGAGGCTAAACTTAGAGGAACCCATACCGATAAGAAACCAAAGGATTTACTCAGGGCTATAGGTGAGTGAGCTTTTAAACTATTTTGATGATTGACTTATCCATGTTTTTGGTTGCGATTCCCACTTTACCCATTATATTCTGTCTTTCAGGTAAAATTGAAAAGACTGATTGGAATGTTAAGCAAATAGAGCAAAAAATTGAAGAAAATAGAATGGGAAGAGGAAGTAGTAAGAGATCCGAAAAAGTGCCAAAATGGAGCAAGGAACAATTTGAAGATAAGGTTAGTACGGTGTTGTTTGTATTATTATAAAAAATTACTTCTACTCTACCTATTTGTTAACAGACCACTGTAGTGACTAGTTCCAATTACTTTGCCGCATTTAACTTCGTGATACCTGAGAGTAGTAACACTAGGTGGAGATAGAGTCTTATGCCCTCCTGTGTCTTCTTTCCTGGCCCAAATTGGAGATAAGGATGGCTCAGTTTACTCTTTTAGGGTCTTTTCACTCTTGAGCTGAGTGGGGACTTCTTTGTTAAGGGAGTAACAAAAATATTTTGGGTCAAAAAATCAATTTTGAGATAAACACATCTTTATAGTAGGCATCAGAATCCAAAATATTAGAATTTTTTACCAACTCTTACGTGTTCAAAAAACCGCTCGGCGCTCTTCTCAAGTTTCATTCTTGCTTCACTGTTTTTTAATCGCGCCTGTTTCGTCATAAATACTACCAAATTTCACCAAAATCGGTTCTTGGGAACTAAGGAAAGTGCCACGGACGGCCATATTTTTATTCGATTTTTGGATTCTACGTACCTTGAAACGTAAAAAACAAATTTTGAGGGGGTTTAAAAAAAATTTCTTGGTCGATTCCAAAGGTTCATCACTTATTGAAAATAATAAACCAAAATCCACGCACGGCACAAAACAGAAACAACAAAGGACTGATAACAGTGAAAACTCAAGATCAAAACTACAGGGTGTCCAAGTAACTACGCTCCCCCCACTTATTTTCTCTAATAGTGTAAGAAAAAAAATCGGATTAACGCTATTCTTTATAATTTTTTGCGTAGAATTCAAAAATGACAAAATTGCGCAGTGCGCAATCGCGCAACTATGCGCAATCATGATCAACTTTGTTTTTTCAAATATGAACCCCCATTTTTTACTGCAGATTCGAATTCTACGTCAAATTTGATGAACATTTTGCTTCGACAACTTTTTTTTTTGGACGCGCGCAACCCGCACAGCGAGCGCTCAAAGATGCGCAACCCAGGGATTGCGCCACAGTTGAGATGAAGGTAGACCTCAAGTGCGGCACATCACTTAGCAGTGTATTTCTACGCTGAATCGCGTGGTGGTGTCCTTTTCTTGATTTCATTTCATTTTACCTCATTTACAGTCAAAAAAGTCAATTTTTGAGGAGGAAATCATCGATCTTCTTAGGAAGGGTAATGAATCATCCTTATAAAATGTAAAAAAATTAAATTTTTAAAAGTATCAAAGTATTTTTTAAGTATCACAAAATTTAATTTTTTTAACATTTTATTAGGATGATCATTACCCTTCGTAAGAAAATCGATGATTTCCTCCTCAAAAATTGACTTTTTTGGCTGTAAATAAGGTAAAATGGAATCGAATCAAGAAAGGGACATCACCAAGCGATTCAGCTTGGAATAACAGTGCTAAGTATTGTGCCGCACTTGAGGTCTACCTTCATCTCAACTGTGGCGCGATCCCAGGGTTGCGCATCTTTGAGCGCTCGCTGAGCGGGCTGCGCGCCTCCAAAAAAAAAGTTGTCGAAGTAAAATGTTCATAAAATTTGACGTAGAATCCGAATCTGCAATAAAAAGTTGGGGTTCTCATTTGAAAAAACAAAGTTTATCATGATTGCGCATAGTTGCGCGATTGCGCACTGCGCAATTTTGTCATTTTTGAATTCTTCGCCAAAAATTATGAAGAATAGCGTTAATCCGATTTTTTTTCTTACACTATTAGAGAAAATAAGTGGGGGAGCGCAGTTACTTGGACACCCTGTATATCAGATGACAGCAATATTCTTCTACTTCTTTTTCAAGAGACCTTGGGCTGTCTACATGAGACTATCTACTTTCTGAGACATCCAAACAGATGAAAAAGAAGATGTATCGGGGATAAATCAATCGATTCCGAGGTCGATACATGTCAGTTTAAGAAAAATCGCTCTCCTGAAAAATCACAATTTTTTATGTAAAAAGAACGTTTTTTCCTAAACCACTCGTGCTATCACGATGAAATTTTTATGGCGTGTTACTAACATCATAAGCTCTGGTGCGTAGGAAATGAGGAATTTCACCGATTTCTGTTTGCATTTTTCCTGAATAGTTAATGGTGTGGGATAGATGAAAATCGGGTTGATTTCGGAAAATAAGTCTCCTGTTATTTTTGGGAGACAGTCAAAATTTTTAATTTCAAAACTGACCGGGAAAACAGACGTCCAGCGGGAACGCTCGCTGATTGGGCTGTTCGGATCGCCGTCTCCTCCCAGTGTTGCCCATTGGGACGACGAAATCGTGTTTTCTAAGAGAAAAGTTATCGAACAAAAAACAGAGGAAACCTAATTTTCCCCATCTCGCTTTTTCTATTTTTTTCTTCAGTTTTTCGATTTCGAACTTTACTGTTTCATGAAGTTTTGCATCTGAAGACTATGGATTTCTCGATCTCAGCGCTTCAAGCGGCCATAAATGAACTATTCCAGCATGACGTCATTTTCCCGGTTTTTTTTCAAACATTCGTATTTTCTACACTGTTTTGTTTATTCGTAAATTAGGAAGTTCGGGCTGAAAGTTTGCCTTAGGGGGTTTTTAGAGGTGCTGAATCCGATTTTGGGGTCAAAAATAGGAAATTCCGACATGGTGAAATTCCTCATTACGAGGAAATTTATGAAGAGTCTCCCGAAAATTTTTCAAAGTTGCAAAAAAGATCGATTTTTCAACATTTTCACCAATTGACTACCGATCTTCTGATAGCGCTGTCACAAATAATACGGTTGATTCTGCAAAGTTGCATCAAAATCGGACGAATAGTTCCAGAAATAGCTTTCCACAAAGTTGAGGACTAAAAATCAGATTTTCGTCCTTAAAAAGTCTGGTAAAGTTAGGGATGGCAACGATTTATCGATATATGAAATATATCGATATATTAAGTTTGATATATCGATATATTTATATCGATATAGAGTACCGATATTATCGGTCAATATCGATATATTTACCGATATATCGCAACCTGTTTTCAAGTAAAATTTTTTTTTTTTTTTTTTTTAGTAAAAATTAAATATTGAAATGAATGGACGAGAAGAGACGCCTGTACCTGTACAACATCAAGTAATTTCATTCCAAATTTGTTTCCAGTTTGTAGGTACCTAGTGATGGGTAGATTTCAGACTATTGACTTGAGCTCAGGCATGATTGTGTACATAGTTTACTCCTACAGTAGCTCTCAAGGCTCAATTACTTGAATCAAAAGTAATAGGGGCTCGTCTAGATTAAAACTACCTACTATACGAAGTGAAGCAAGTTTTCACATCAATTATTTTCAATTTTGAAGGATCATGATTGTCTATAGTATACACCCCTGTAAGTTTATAAATTAATTTAACATTGCAATGATATTTTCGCACTTTTTTCCAGCTTTTAAACAATAAATTTCGATCATTCATACCCAGTAACTTTTGATAGAAGGTTACTTAATACTTATTTCACACGGTTTTTTTCAAATATATCTTCCGATATGTTGAGTATATCGATAATATTTCTTCCAAAATGATGTTAGTAACTTTTCAATTCACCTACCTACTTACTACTTAGTACTTCTTCAAGTTTTTCCAAGTAGATACTCCAATTGCTTTTATCCGTGTGACGTCACACAGAATGGATGAATCGATTCTTCGACTAATCGAACGGTTATTCGAATCTCGCTGAAAGGCGGCCATGTTGTCTCCGTTGTAAACAAAGATTGTATGGACGGTTTTTCATTATGCCAATTTATGCAGTTATTAGTTGCTCTTCTCGTCCCGGAAGCGGTATTTAATTTTTTGGTTTGCCAAAAGTGATTAGAAACAGTGTGGAAAGACAAGAGAACTTTCCGAAAAAATAAGAATATCAGCCTTTTGGCGTCGCTGATTCCCAGCGTTCCTGACAACCATGTTCGATGAACTGACTGAATTCCCATCCTTGTAAACAAAGATTTTTTCATTAGACATGCCGATTTGTGCGGTATTTGGCTGCTCTTCCCGTCACGGGAGCAGTATTTCGTTGTATGGTTTACCAAAAGTCATTAGAAGCCAATGTGAAAAGACAAAAGACCTATCAGAAAAAAGAAGAGCAATGTGGCTTGCTCGAATCAATCGCAATTTGAGAGGGTGACATCTAAACTCCAAACAAATACTAGTTTGTTCTCGGCATTTCATCACCGGTAAGAATAAAAATACATCAAATTTAAATGTGCTTACATTACTTCAGCCATCAGTAGTTAGGTAGTAATAATAGAATGCCTACCCTCATTGGACGAGCTTCACGAAATGTTTTTGTTTGTGTCCAAGAGTTTTGATTTGTACGAAGTTCCCAGGAAGATAATTTCGAACCAATTTGCGTGATTGTTTTGAAGTTCAATAAGTAAATGATCGATGTAATTATGCACTTCATCTCCTGAATTTCAAAATTCATGTGCAGGGAGAGGAAGTAGGAAAGTGAGGAACGTGATGTTTTCGGAAAGATGTGTAGTTACGTTGCCTCAACAAATCCTGTTGACTGGTTTATTTGTTTAGTTAATTACCTTCTTAAGTGGGCATTTAAGAAGGAAGTTAATACTAATTAGTTGATACTAAGTAATTTCTGAATGAATCCAAAGTTAACTTTGGCGGAGGATGTTGATAGGAGGCGCTGGGAGTTACAGCTGAACGAAATTGTTTACCTACCTACCCACATAATGATTCCACCATTCAATAGCACTGGGCTAAAATCACGTATTATTAAATAAAGGAAAGTTAAAGGAGTTAAAGGAAAGTTAATACCATCAGTATGTTCAAAGGGGTCTAAACCACCGCAGAGACATATCTTATATTCATACCTTCTCAGGTCGTCACCTGAGAGTGAACACACATACTGAGTATGGAATTTCTTGTCAGACATCTAACCCACAAGGGAGACATAATAATGACTATTACATAATTGCTTTTAAAGAATATTATCACCATTGTTCTGTTTACAGAACAGAAAACTTGGTATGTAAACAGAATAACCTCGCTGGATAGGAGCGCAAATGGCGCCCCTTCACGACCAGCCGATCGGGTCAGAGAAGGTTATGTTGAGAAGTTTATGTTTGATATCGAAAATAATCGATTATTGAGTCTCGAGGATAAAACGAATACGGTTGATTCTGCACAGTTGCATCAAAATCGGACGAGTAGTTCCAGAAATAGCTTTCCACAATGTTGATGACTAACAATCAGATTTTCGTTACCCCCTTAAAAAGTCTGGTAAAGTTAGGGATGGCAACGATATATCGATATATGAAATATATCGATATATTAAGTTTGATATATCGATATATTTATATCGATCTAGAGTACCGATATTATCGGTCAATATCGATATATTTACCGATATATCGCATCCTGTTTTCAGGTAATTTTTTTTTTTTTTTTTTTTTAGTAAAAATTAAATATTGAAATGAATGGACGAGAAGAGACGCCTGTACCTGTAAAACATCAAGTAATTTCATTCCAAATTTATTTCCAGTTTGTAGGTACTTAGTGATGGGTAGATTTCAGACTATTGACTTGAGCTCAGGCATGATTGTGTACATAGTTTACACCTACAGTGGCTCTCAAGGCTCAATTACTTGAATCAAAAGTAATAGAGGCTCGTCTAGATTAAAACTACCTACTATACGAAGTGAAGCAAGTTTTCACATCAATTATTTTCAATTTCAAGGATCATGATTGTCTATAGTATACACCCCTGTAAATTTATAAATTAATTTAACATTGCAATGATATTTTCGCACTTTTTTCCAGCTTTTAAACAATAAATTTCGATCATTCATACCCATTAACTCTTGAAAGTAGTATTTCACCAGGTTTTTTCAAATATATCTTCCGATATGTTGAGTATATCGATAATATTTCTTCCAAAATGATGTTAGTAACTTTTCAATTCACCTACCTACTTACTACTTAGTACTTCTTCAAGTTTTTCCAAGTAGATACTCCAATATGTCCATAAATGTCATCCTAAATGAATTTTATATTGTTTTAAAACGATTAAATTCACCTACCTACTTCACACGTTTTTTAAAGTAGATCTTCCGATATATCGAAATATCGATATATTTCCTCCGATATATCGAAGGTATCGATATCTCATTGACGATATATCGTTTGATCGATATATCGATTTATTTCATTCGATATGCCATCCCTAGGTAAAGTAATTGGAACCACACTGTACCCATCAGAAAGTTGGTTTTACATCGTAAAACCTTCTTTGAGTCTAATTCCGTGATCCGTGCATAGCTCGACAGTTTAACTCCCAAAATCTATCCTTTTGTTCTTATTTTGTTGCAGTTCACTGCCGTCGAGAGAAAGTTGAGAGCCAGGAGCAATAAAGCTGACGATAACAAGTACAATGATTTAGACATCACCATGAAGAAAATTGACAAAAAGGTCAAAGAAGGATTTGCTATGGAACAAGGAAAAGTTTCTGCCATGGCCGAACATTTAGCTAAAATACATCGACAACCAGAGCCAGCTGTTGCTCAGGTAATACTCAAGAAATTTTTGTTTCAATCAAGTAATAATCCGAAATGCGTTACGTTGGGTACTTATCTAATATTACTTACTCCTTTATCGATGAGTGAGAGTTGGAAGTTAGTTAGCCAAAATAAAATGTCGTGTGACGGAAAACTTTCAACTGATCTAGATCCATCATTTTGTGAATTGCTTTGTTGGAAATTTCTACTGAAGTGGGTGAGATATAATTTGTCACCATTGTTGAGATAAGAGCTTCATATCAAATGTGCTACTCGTCTTTACTTTGTCTATCTGATGTAACATTGCAAAGGTCCATATACGTTTTTTTTTTTCTCTTGACATTAGTTTAAACCCTGCCAGGTCTTTTGATTTGTATTAATATGAAGGTCGTGGGCCCTTGCCTTTAGAAAAATAACTTACTACTTAATGAGAATGTACTCTTATTATGAATTTCGCATCCAGACATGCTCCAGATTTTCATGAACAAACTGCCATACTTGGGAAAATATAAGATGAAACTAATGGTGTTGATTGATTAATTTCAGACTGGAAAGCAGGCTGCTGTGATGATGCCATCTCAGGGGGCGAGCGAATTGTGTCACTTCTGCAATAAACGGGTTTACCTCATGGAGCGTCTGAGTGCCGAAGGGAAATTCTTCCACAGAGGCTGTTTCAGGTGCCAGTACTGCTCAACATCGCTGCGTTTAGGTTTGTACTCGGATAAAGAAAATATTCTGATGCCTACCAAAATTAGTTTTTCAGTTTTGTAACCGAACAGATAGCAGAGATGCTTAAGGAGAGTAGTCCGCTGTAAGCGCCCCGTGGGCGCCTTCCTTCCGTTTTTCTTTTACAATTCCCACAATTACGTACTAAATTATTCGAAATTTTAATGCAATGTTCTTCACATCTGTATCCATGTCTGCTGTAAATGTTGTCCAAGCAGGTCGAATAGAAAAAAATTGAAAAAAATAAGCAGATTATTTTGCAATGTAGGAAAAATGGGTCATTTTCATGTTCTATTTTCTGACTAACCATTAAGCCGATCTAATTTAAACTTTCACACGTTCCATTTCCATTTATGGACTAACATTTGAGCCAAGGGTCTTGAGTAAAAAAAGTTTGTTGATTTTTTAACGCAAGTGAACGAAACTACAAAAGTGGCCTTCTAATCTAAGCATGTTTTTTGGGACACAAAAATCTGTAACCACGAGATGAGAGTTACAAACGAAATTTCATTGGCTCCATCTCTAGAATACATCCTTGTGAGTATCTTGTAATAATTAGAACGAAATTGGTCGAGTAGTTACCGAGAAAAAGGAACATTTGTCCGCCGAAAAGTGACTCTTCAGGACAGCTGTTTTTCTGACTGCAGGTTGCAGCATACTTGTTCTGACCTTGATTTTGTGAGCCATAAAAACAAGTTCCACATCCAATGTGGAACTTACAGTATTTCTTTTCGTTCCACGTTCAGTGCCTTCACTTTTTAGTATCCATGAATCCATGTACTTCAAGAAGGTTATCAATAACGAGGTTTTGTTAACAACTTTTCGATATTTTTCGGTTCTGCTACTCAAAATTTTCAAAAAATTGTAACTCATCAACCAGTCATCCGATTTTAATTTTATTTTTTCCAAACTTTTCAGAATTTGATGTAGTTTAATTAAAAAATAGGAATGGGAAAATCGCGTCTTTAAAACTTTCATTGGATTACTCCCCTTAATGAACTATAGTCCGTCCACTCTGAAATCGATGCTGTACCTACAGTTCCAGTTTCTCTAATACAATTCCACGCTTGTTTTCAAACAAATGATGTACCCTACAATTGTGCTCTGATCACATTTTCAGGGAATTATGCATTTGACCGAGAGGGTAAATATGGTCACAAATTCTTTTGTGTTCAACACTTCGGACTTCAAGGAGCAACTTCAAATCGTCGAAGGGAGGAAGTCAAACCTAAGGTTACCACTGTTCCAAAAACTCCACCCATCACCACTCCTTCTTTACTTCCCGAAGAAGTAAGTTCAGTTTGAGATTACTTCAACTCTAACGTGAATAATTAGGGATATACCGCGATGGACTTGTTGAGGATGAACTAGTGATTTATCTGCTAGTTGACTTAAGAAAAAAGTGAGGAGATTCTTGAAGATACGCCTAAAATTATCGGTGGTTTTCCCGTGTCGTTAATAATCTATTATTACACCAAGCGAACCAAGTAATTACAGTGATGCGCAAGCATCGCCTATAATGAGGAATTTCATCTTTTCGGAATTTCCTATTTTTGACCCCAAAATAGGATTCAGCACCTCGAAAAACCTCCGAAGGCAAACTTTCAGCCCGTACTTCCTAATTTACGAATAAACAAAACAGTGTAGAAAATACGAATGTTTAAAAAAACCGGGAAAATGACGTCATCCTGGAATAGTTCATTTATGGCCGCTTGTAGCGCTGAGATCGAGAAATTCATAGTCCTCAGATGCAACATTTCACAAAACAGTAAAGTTCGAAATCGAAAAACTGAAGAAAAAAATAGGAAAAGCAAGATGGGGAAAATTAGGTTTCCCCTGTTTTTGTTTGATAACTTTTCTCTTAGAAAACACGATTTCGTCGTCCCAATGGGCAACACTGGGAGGAGACGGCGATCCAAACAGCCCAATCAGCGAGCGTTCCTGCTTCACGTCCGTTTTCCCGGTTAGTTTTGAAATCAAAAATTTTGATTGTCTCCCAAAAATAACAGGAGACTTATTTTCCGAAATCAGCCTGATTTTCATCTATCCCACACCATTAACTATTTAGGAAAAATGCAAACAGAATTCGGTGAAATTCCTCATTGACCAGTCTCTTTTCCCATGAGTTCAGGGCTGTGAAAGCTAAGCTAAGCCCTCCAAAGGTCGAACTGGGAGGTCGCCTGTGTTGCTGCTGATGTGGTAGCTGTTAGTAGCTATGCTGCTGCTGTCTGATAGCTGTTAGTGGGGTGCGACCGAGCAACACCATCTGCTCCAAAACCCAGTTCGTCTGTTGAGTTTGCTGCTGCGCTGCATGAGTCAGTAGGTGGTAAACTCCGACAGTGCCAGCCATTTGAGAGCATTTGTGCCTGCGACTACCGCGATGTTTTCCGTGCTGTCCTTCCACGCTGTATGTATGGCAACACTGCCAACAGCAGTACGGTGTTCTAGGGGTAGTCTTGGGACAACAGATACCCTTTTCCACGCCTGTCAGAGAGGATGTGACAATATGCATCAGGGGGCCGCCAAGATAGAAGCTTTGTCTTCTAGTGGCTGGGAGGTTGAGAGAGATTGTATCTCATGCATAGAGACCAGGGTAAGAAGCCCGACATTGTTGCTGTCAAGCCTGGCCAGTCTTGCATTGTCCTGGATGTCCAAGTTGTCAATGTCAGCTTGGACATGGAGCAGACCTGGCGGGCTAAGATAAGGAAATATGATAGTGATGATTTATGGCAAGCGGTGTCTGAGCTAAAAGGAACAAGGCATGCGGGGTAAGGAGCGGGAAAATTGCAACGGAGTCTCGCATCTCGGTATTAAAAAAAAACGCTGCAAATTATTACACAACGCTTTATTATTTTTATATAGATCACTCGTCAGCAGAGCCACCAACCATCCAACATGAAGATAAACATCGATCGCTTTTCGGTCAGCTTTAATTTGAACGGAGATTAAGCCTGTTTTGCGATTCAACTCGTGTTCCTGATTTATCGTACGTCGAAACTTTAAATTCTCGTATTGAGCGAACGGTTTGTCCTACAGAGCTCCGGGTGGTCTCAAAAAATTCTATAGAATGTTAAATTGGAGGAAAAAAATACCTTTATATGAAAATTTTTTAAGTTAGGGCGTTTTCAAAATTTCAAAATTGATTTTGAGACCCTTAGAAGTGACCTACATCAACCAAAATCTTCGGGGCACAACTAGACCCCAAATGGAGCCTACATACCAAATTTCATCAAAATCGGTCAATGCTAAGTGGCAAAAGTGCCGCGTACGGCGGACGGACGGCTAAATTTTTATTCGATTTTTGGATTCTACGTGCCTTGAAACGTAAACCATCAAATTCTGAAGGGGGTTTAAACAAACAAATTTCGAGGGTGTTAAAAATTTTTTTTTCTTGGTCGATTCCAAAGGTTCATTATTGAAAATAATAAACCAAAAAGAGAACCGGAGAAGCGTTCTATAAGATTATTATGAAATGTCTATACGTTCTATATATTCTCGTCTATAAAAGTTCAAGTATAGATCATCTCGGAAAATGTATTAAATTTTATGGTGAACCAAATGTGGAGGTCTCACTCTCCCAAGTTATGCTTCACCAGGTGATATTTAGTACACTCTGAATTGATAAAACATATTGAGTCAACGAAAACAAAATGAATCTGGTAGGTATCTGTAATTCAATTGTTATATCACTAGTGCCGCTCGTAAATTTATCTTGAATCCGCTTGAATTTTATATTGAATTCAAATCGAGATTCTTCCAGATCATTTATTAGAGCTACCCTGAGTTCTGCTGACTCGGTGGAAAACAGCAGTAGGTCTTCTAAGTGTGTTGTAAGAAGATCATCCATTGCATGAATGTGTGAATTCAGAGCACGATGTTAATTTTATCTTCTTCTTACTGACCTAGCAGTGTCAGGTACATATTCATCGTGATGATTATGCAATCAATACTTATGAAGGTACCTATTTTATCGGTTATAGAGGTACCCCTGATAGTCCGAGCAACGAAGGGTTTGAGGTAAAAAAAAAACAGAACCCAAACCAAAATTGGCACAGATGTAGGGGTGGGTATCCTTATTAACATACTAAAAGTCCTGGAGGGTGGGGCACGAGCTGGAGGGGAGGGGGGTCACTAAAGGTCCCATTTTGGGGTTTTTCGTGAATATCTCGAGAACGGTGCATTTCTCGATAAAACATGTCTCATAGTAAATTAAAGCTGATAAAATTCTCTACAACTTTGATTCTATACGTTTTATCGAAATTCCAAACCGTTACCGAGTTTTATGCATCCGAAAATGGAGAAATTTTGAAAATTTTGTTTTTAGGTCACGTTTTCTGGATAACTTTGTTGAATTTCGTCCAAACGGTTGATCTGAGAAAAATGTCTCTTAGAAAAGGCTGTAGAGCATTAAATTTCCTTGAAGAATATGTGGTTGATTGCCAATTTATCATTTACCAATCAAAAATTACGCCAATTTCAAAATTTGCCTATTTTTGTCATTTTTACTCAATTGTTGCCATTCCCCTTTTTATGTACCCTCGAACTTCAATCGTCCTTCTTTTTGTCATCTGTCGTCATTTAATGCTATATTACGTCCAATTAACAACCCAGAATAACATACTAACAGATCGGGGGGAGGGGGGGGGGTTATATGAAAAGATGATGTAGAAAAAAACGAAACAGTTTTTATTATCTAAGCATGAAAGTAAGGTATCTACAAAATAACATGATCGGTAGGTAAGGTCAAAGTACATCAAAAATCGTCTTCTTCGTCACTCATGGAGATTGCTTCAGTGGGGGCGGCGTTGGTGCAGGTGCCATGGCGACCGAGCAGGCAATGCCTGTTTTCCGACAACCGCAGCGAGTTCCACATCCGGTTGTGCACCGACAAAACACGGAATTCAGAACTTCTTCGGGTGCTACTGGGGCGTTGATGGTCATTGGATGGAGTCCATCCTCCTGCATGGCCCATCCGAAGCTAGTTGGTGGTAAACTCTTACCCAGCCACTGTTGGACCTGCAAAGAAATACTAAAATATTTGTTAGCAAAGCAATTGCTTTACCTACCGATCATGTTATTTTGTAGATACCTTACTTTCATGCTTAGGTAATAAAAACTTTTTCGTTTTTTTCTACATCATCTTTTCATATAACCCCCCCTCCCCCCGATCTGTTAGTATGTTATTCTGGGTTGTTAATTGGACGTAATATAGCATTAGATGACAAAAAGAAGGACGATTGAAGTTCGAGGGTACATAAAAAGGGGAATGGCAACAATTGAGTAAAAATGACAAAAATAGGCAAATTTTGAAATTGGCGTAATTTTTGATTGGTAAATGATAAATTGGCAATCAACCACATATTCTTCAAGGAAATTTAATGCTCTACAGCCTTTTCTAAGAGACATTTTTCTCAGTTCAACCGTTTGGACGAAATTCAACAAAGTTATCCAGAAAACGTGACCTAAAAACAAAATTTTCAAAATTTCTCCATTTTCGGATGCATAAAACTCGGTAACGGTTTGGAATTTCGATAAAACGTATAGAATCAAAGTTGTAGAGAATTTTATCAGCTTTAATTTACTATGAGACATGTTTTATCGAGAAATGCACCGTTTTCGAGATATTCACGAAAAACCCCAAAATGGGACCTTTAGTGACCCCCCTCCCCTCCAGCTCGTGCCCCACCCTCCAGGACTTTTAGTATGTTAATAAGGATACCCACCCCTACATCTGTGCCAATTTTGGTTTGGGTTCTATTTTTTTCTACCTCAGGCCCTTTTTTAGTCTTCGTTGCCCGGACTATGATGAACAGATGTGACGAAGTCCTAGTTGACTTCATTATAATATTGTAGAAAACACCGAAATATGCATAGCACTTCTGGGAGGAGAAGTCAATGATGATGAACATTCGAGGGACTGGTAGATTCCAGTATTCTGCATATCATTAAGCTTATCGATACTCAGTGACGTCTCGCGAAAACCACCAATAGCGTGTAATTGAACTCCCAATTATTTGTTTAATGTATAATTATGACTAAAATTCATGATTTCACGCAAACATTCTCCCATCAGATGGTTGACATTGGAAGTACACCTGAGCGTGTTGAATTCGAAAACTCGACGTGTCTCGAAGACGAAGTGGAAGAGGATGAGTTCACCGACAGGAATTTCGGCCTTTCAACTACGGATGTATCTGAAACCGAAGGAAGGTTAGTTGATTGATTTTTTGCATATTAGGATTAGAGTTGAGTGTTTTGGTCCTTCTGTATGATCAGTCCAAAAAAAATTGGACTGAGAAAAACTCCTCTCATCTAAGCGTACGCAATCACGAAAAAATTTGATTGTCGATCATATAATATTCAAATGGACCACTTCCTCTGTAAACTTCTTGAAACTATTTTTCATTGCTGATTCGTATTTTACGTAAAATTATATTGAAAAATGGCCCTTAGCTCACATAAATTCGAACGAGCTGATTCTTCATCTGCACTTAATACCAATAACTAGGGTTTAAGTCGTGAGGCCTTTTTCATTTTTCCAAATTGTTGTTTCTGATGGGCTCGTTTTGCTCATTTCAACCCAAATCTATTAGGAAAGTTGATGATGTTGGTTCCATTAACGAAAATGTAGATAAATTACGTAAATCTGTGCCAAAATTACCCACTATTATTAATAATTAACATAGTCGAGAGAGGTATTCTCGTTAGCCAGACCTTGCTGTATACAGGGTGTCACCCTAACTCGAGGACCAAACTTCAAGGATCGATTCTACAACTAATTTGCAAACTTTTTTGTCTCCTGACATTTTTTTTTTAACGCTTTAAAATTATACTTTTTTCACTTTTAAGATTTTGTTCGTGTTTTCGACCTTGAGCCCTTAAAACGGCCATAACTCTCTCAATTTACTGGATAAACTCAAATATGAGTATACCGTTGGAAAGAACGTTAAATTTCCTATCAGTTCATCAGGAGACAAAAGCTTTTTAAGCCTTTCGTATAAGTGAATGAATTGGTCAAAGTCAGAAATTTAAAACTTTCTCGAAAATCACCATTTTTCAGGCTGACTCATCTTATGTAATAAACAGCCGTATCGGCGGGCACTCAACGGAAAAAACATGCCCAGAATCTCAGCTTTCCAACGGTCTATCAATTTTTCTTTTTAACATTCAAATTAGAAGAGTAAATGAAGTTTGAATGCCCAAAAACGTGTGTTTTACAAGCAAATCCAGTCTTTTAAGCGGTTTCTGGGCCCCCTCGACCTCAAGATGGCTTGACGATTTTGGTATCATTTCCTATGTAATTTTCTACGCTGAATCAAATAGTGATACTTCCGAATGGTTCCGACTGCTAGAAAGTGGATTTTTCGAAGAAAACCTTCGTTTTTCGTACATAAAATACGCATTATTCTTAAATGTGGTAGTGAGCATGAAGTAACACCTTTTAACTCAATAAAAACACCGAATTTCTAGTTGATTGAAGTTTTTGTTGAGTTCAAAGGTGTTACTTCATGCTCACTACCACATTTAAGAATAATGCGTATTTTATGTGCGTATTTTATTTTTTCTTCGAAAAATCCACTTTCTAGCAGTCGGAACCATTCGGAAGTATCACTATTTGATTCAGCGTAGAAAATTACATAGGAAATGATACCAAAATCGTCAAGCCATCTTGAGGTCGAGGGGGACCAGAAACCGCTTAAAACACTGGATTTGCTTGTAAAACACACGTTTTCGGGCATTCAAACTTCATTTACTCTTCTTATTAAATGTTAAATGTTAAAAAGAAAAATTGATAGACCGTTGGAAAGCTGAGATTCTGGGCAAGTTTTTTCCGTCGAGTGCCCGCCGATACGGCTGTTTATTACATAAGATGAGTCAGCCTGAAAAATGGTGATTTTCGAGAAAGTTTTAAATTTCTGACTGACCAATTCATTCACTTATACGAAAGGCTTAAAAAGCTTTTGTGTCCTGATGAACTGATAGGAAATTTAACGTTCTTTCCAACGGTATACTCATATTTGAGTTAATCTAGTAAATTGAGGGAGTTATGGCCGTTTTAATGGCTCAAGGTCGAAAACACGAACAAAATCTTAAAAGTGAAAAAAGTATAATTTTAAAGCGTTTAAAAAAAAAATGTCAGGAGACAAAAAAGTTTGCAAATTAGTTGTAGAATCGATTCTTGAAGTTTGGTCTTCGAGTTAGGGTGACACCCTGTAGAAGTATACTTATTTCCTCTCATGTCCAAAGCATCCAGGTTTAGTTTTACACTGGGAATTCCGTAAAGTGTTGAAATAGGCTCAAGTCGTTAGTTCTTTGCAGACATGAAGTTCGAATAATAGAAGAGGAAGTTTTGATCGAGGAAGAGAACGAAGTTTGCTCTCCGAATGTTTTTGGCATGATGATCAAAGCGGTTTTCCACTTAGTGGGAATGCTCAAGCGTAACTCCTGAACCCTGCATGCTCCTCTTACCCTTGCTCCAGCACCTCCTGCACCTTTCATACGATTCTTTCCCTTTCATTTATGTAAGTTCCTATGTCTTCCACTTATTTTCAATCATTCTCATATCATGTAGTGCCCGAGGCCTCTAAGATAATACCATTTTATGCTGATGTTCTGTTGAAATAGAAGATTAGGGATTGTCTAGGTATCACCAATGGGTACTCACAGACACACTGGGAAAGACTCAAAACAAGAAACTCGAAAATTTTAACTATCAAGAACCAAAATGTCCTGTTTTCGTAAGGTTTCGAAGCTGAAAACGCGTACTTATCTCAAAAAATGTGATGATTTAGTTACTTAATGTTTCTTTATAGTCTGATTGTACGTTAGGAGTTAGTAATTAAGCAAATTTATAGGAAAACTTAAAATTAGGGCTAGGATTTACATGTAATTACTTATATTTTCTGGAGCCTTTCATCGCCATTTAGACCCAAGAACTTTACGTTTCTCATGGTTTCGGATCGATTTAAACCATTTTTATTTTACATATTTTGGCATAATTACATATTTCAGTCATAAATTAATATTTCGTTTCAATCTTCTTCAAAAATGAATAAAAAACGCTGCAAATTATTACACAACGGTTTATTATTTTTATATAGATCACTCGTCTACAAAATCACCAACCATCCAATATGAGGGGAAAAAAAATCGAAAAAAAATCAAAAAAAAATTTTTTAAAAATCAAAATCACCAACCATCGATCGAATTTTGGTCAGCTAAAATTTGAACGGAGATTAGGCCTCTTTTGCGATTCACACTCGTGTTTTGATTTATATATATATATTTCAATATAAACCCTTAAATTTTCGTAGTGAGCGAACGGTTTGTTTTACAGAGCTCCGCGTGGTCTCAAAAAATTTTTAAAATTCCATAGAATCTTAAATTGAAGGAAAAATAATACCTTTATATCGAAATTTTTTGAGTTAGGGCGTTTTCAAAATTTCAAAATTGATTTTGGAACCCTTAGGAGTGACCTACATCAACCAAAAGCTTCGGGGCACAACTAGACCCCAAATGGAGCCTACATACCAAATTTCATCAAAATCGGTCAATGCTAAGTGGCAAAAGTGCCGCGTACGGCAGACGGACGGCCAAATTTTTATTCGATTTTTGGATTCTACCTACCTTGAAATTTAAACCATCAAATTTTGAGGGGGTGTTAAAATTTTTTTTTCTTGGTCGATTCCAAAGGTTCATTATTGAAAATAATAAACCAAAAGAAAGAAATTGGTAGGTACCTGCTTAATAAAAGCGATGTAAATGATTACAAACAGGTTCATTATTTTTCTGTATAGATCACTCGCCTGCAAAGAACACAGCTTTGTCATTGCCACTACCTACTAACCATAGGTACTTCCTATCTACTTCACAATGAAGTTTAATTTTTTCGAAAGTTTTCGAGCTGGGGCGCTTTTGCAAATTACAACCCCTATTATTCACCCCTTAGAAGTGAATGGTATCAATTAAGAGCTTCGGGGTACATCTAGACCCCAAATGGAGCCCATATACCAAATTTCATCAAAAACGTCCATGGTAAGGAAAGTACGACGGACGAACGGCAAAATTATATTCGATTTTCGAATTTTACGTAACTTGAAACGTACACCTACTCTATTTGAGGGGAGGGGAGGGGGTAAAATTTGTTCTTGGTCGATTCCAAAGGTTAAGTATTGAAAATAATAAACTAAAAAGGATGAGGAGGCTTTCAGACAGCTCACAATTTAAGGGAGAACAAGAGAGAAGGTATCTAGCGCTATCTCGAGTCCCTTACTTACAAGTACCATCCCAGGTCAGCGCCAATAGAGTGAATTTAAAAAACCATGTGGCCGTAAATGCTAATAGTTTTGAATAATAAAATTTACCCTTGAATTTAGAGCAATAGGTACGAATGTTTATAATTTTTGATATTACAATTTGCGATTTTATGTTACACACAAAAAACCTTATTTGTACCTACATATAATGCACTATACAGGGTGTCCCATGTTAAGGACCGAAAAACTTCGGGATTCGATTCTACAACTAATTTTAGTAAGAAAGTGTCTCTTAGCAATTTTGCGTTAGACGCTTAGTTCCCGAGTTATTTTAATTTAAAGATTTTTTCGTGTTTTCGACCGTAAGCCATAAAAATGACCATAACTCCCTTAATTTACAAGCAATTCAAAATCTAATTACACCGTTGGATAGGGCGTCAAATTTACCATCTTTCTAGTGGTTATACAAAAAAATTTGTAAGGTCGTGATTGGTGAAAAATCAACTTGTAAAGTCATTTTTGTAAAATTGTCAAAATTTCCTACTTTTTCTTTTGATTGTTAAGGTTTTACTTCCAAATGATTTTTCACGTACCTCTACATCAAAAACTGCGCAAAGATCTCAGTTTTCTAATGGTATAATTTGTTTTAATTTTACTCCGCTAATTAGGGGTGAAAAATACGATTGAATGCTAAAAAACGTGGTTGCGCTCATGGAAATCAAGGTTTCTGGTTCGATGGGCCTCGGGCAGGTTCGACGAATTAGGGGTGGAATTCCACGTCATTTTCAACGCTATTAGACTGATTCCATCACCGTTGGTAAGTGAAAGCTCAGTATTGAGTTCCGGTGGGTCCGAATCTTTTTTTTTTTTTTTCAATTTACTTGGTGTTTATGCACGAATTGAATGTTCAATTCTCGCAACTTTCTTGATTGTATGAAAATAGAGATATCTCATAAAAAATAGCGTGTAGATGTGGAATAAAAAATAAAGAAAAATAATGATTTTTTAGAGGAAGTAAAAATGATATTTATGAACAAAAATAATATTTATCTTCTTCGAAGTACGTTATTGACTAAACATAAATGAGATAATAAATTATCCTCTACTTCGTCTTTGACTTCGTTTTTCATTCGTAAGGGTACCTGTAAACACAAAGCAAAGTTTTTGACAGCCAAGTAGAAAATAATTAAGGAATGTCAAAATTTGAAGCAGTGGTCATCATATTACCGATTCAGAGTAAGTGCTCAATGTGACCTCCTCCTTCTTCAGTACATAATGTGCATCGTCTCCTGACAGCTCATTCCTCAATTATTTCTACTTGGCTGTAAAAAACTTTGCTTTGTGTTTACAGGTATCCGGACGAATGACAAAAGAAGTCAAAGACGGAGTAGAGGATAATTTATTATCTAATTTATGTTTGGTCAATAACGTATTTCGAAGATTATTTTTGTACATAATTATCATTTTTACTTTCTCTGAAGTATCATTATTTATCTTTATTTTTTATTCCACATCTACCTAGACGCTATTCTTTAACAGATATCTCTTTTTTCATACAATCGAGAAAGTTGCGAGAATTGAACATTAAATTCGTGCACAAATACCAAGTAAATTAAAAAAAAAAAAAAGATTCGGACCTACCAAAATTCAATACTGAGCTGTCACATACCAACGGTGATGGAATCAGTCTAATAGCGTTGAAAATGACGTAGAATTCCTCCCTTAATTCGTCGAACCTGCCCGAGGCCCAACGAACCAGAAACCTTGATTTCCATGAGCGCAACCACATTTTTGACGTGATAACGTCTTATAAATTGGTTTACCGGGAGACACTTCAAGAAACTGTGTTACGCTCCGCTCACGGAGGGGGTGCAGCTCGGCGCTCCCTAAAGGCGGGCGGCCCCTCCCCTTCCCCGGCGCTCACAAAAGCGGGAGCGCCCCGCCCCCCTTCCCTGGCACTCACTCCCCCCCCCACCCATGGGAAATACCTACTACCTACGGGAAATACCTACTCTGTGCAACTTGACAAAGAATTTTATTTTATCCTTCTTCCTACTATACAAATGAATATTAACATTAAAATTATTTTACCACTCAAAGTCGTTGTCACATAAAACTTTCGCCCGTATACCGACTTTACAGGCAACAACACAGGGTTTTTAGCATTCAATCGTATTTTTCACCCCTAATTAGCGGAGTAAAATTAAAACAAATTATACCATTAGAAAGCTGAGATCTTTGCGCAGTTTTTGACGTAGAGGTACGTGAAAAATCATTTGGAAGTAAAACCTTAACAATCAAAAGAAAAAGTAGGAAATTTTGACAATTTTACAAAAATGACTTTACAAGTTGATTTTTCACCAATCACGACCTTACAAATTTTTTTGTATAACCACTAGAAAGATGGTAAATTTGACGCCCTATCCAACGGTGTAATTAGATTTTGAATTGCTTGTAAATTAAGGGAGTTATGGTCATTTTTATGGCTTACGGTCGAAAACACGAAAAAAATCTTTAAATTAAAATAACTCGGAAACTAAGCGTCTAACGCAAAATTGCTAAGAGACACTTTCTTACTAAAATTAGTTGTAGAATCGACTCCCGAAGTTTTTCGGTCCTTAACATGGGACACCCTGTATATGTCAAAAAATCTCCCAAGGATGTCAAGGCTAATAAAGGCTCTAAAACTCAATAACCGATAACCACCTTGATGGGCTTGAGTGTACCATTTGATGAATTTCACAATTTTCATGAATAATTTTCTTTTCATTTACGTTGAAGGAAAGTACAATATATTGTAGTTCAATTAGAAGGATCCCAATTGCGCTTCTTTTTTTTTCGTCTTTGGGTAATTTTTTACAGGACTGTTAAATTTGTTTTAAATCCTGAAGAGAATTCATCACATTTTAATCCATCAATATCGTCACAACATTCAGGAAAAATTAGTTCACGAATCATGATGAAATTACTAATGTTCTTAATTATTAAAACTGTTTCCCTTCATAAAAACGGAGTTGAGTAGAACGTTGTCTATTTCCACGAAAATAGACAACGTTCTACTCAACTCCGTTTTTATTAAAATGGTTTTCCACAATCTCATCACGAGTATTTTATTCGTGTTTCCCTTCAATTCAATCATCCTAACCCAATTCAACCATTTTTATTTGTTGTTGTAGTTGTTAGTTTACTGGTTATCCAAGTTTTTAACTTCACCAATCTTATCGTCCTTTGTACATTAACGGGATATTACTTTCAGTGGGAGGTTTTGTGAGATTGTCGCTCTCATAATAATATTTGCGGTGTACAGCTACTATGTTTACGTCCGTTATTTACAAGTAGGTCGCCTCGAGTACTTATAGCGCCAAAGCTTTTCAATCTAATCCTGTGGCTGCGAAAGCTTTCGTTCATCGTGTGACTCTAAATTGCTTCACCATTGACGTCAGTTCCTTTTGTGATATTCACTCCCTCATCTCACCTATACTTCTCCCAACACTACTCAGATCCTAAACATGAAAAATTATGCCAAAAACATAATCGAATGAACTATTTCTGTCTCACTTGGTATACTCGTGTAGTCTGGAAAAGAGTGCAAGATTCATCGGTCTCAAAGATATTTGGTTACACCTCCAACCTGTCAATAACTTCATTTTCATTCATCCACAGCTCCTCTCTACCAAATGAACACCACCGCAGAAATCCAACACCTGAGTATTTTGAGTTGTCTTGTTCCTAGTTAACCCTTTTAGCGCAAATTCATTTGATTGTGTGGTGTGTCTTGACAATATATTTTCATCCGTGAGGGTTACAGATTTTAATTACTTACAGCTTACCTTATGCGGGGTGGTTCTTAAGAGCACACCTAAAATTTGGCATTCTTTCTCCTCACAGGGTGGTAAGATTCCTAAAGTCACATTCGAAGGTGAATTGAGGTGTCGTTCACAGGGTGTTCGGGCATAAAAAATTAGTGAATGGAAACAATGAGGAATTTCACCGAATTCTGTTTGTATTTTTCCTGAATAGTTAATGGTGTGGGATAGATGAAAATCGGGCTGATTTCGGAAAATAAGTCTCCTGTTATTTTTGGGGGACAATCAAAATTTTTGATTTCAAAACTAACTGGGAAAACGGACGTGCAGCGGGAACGCTCGCTGATTGGGCTGTTCGGATCGCCGTCTCCTCCCAGTGTTGCCCGTTGGGACGACGAAATCGTGTTTTCTAAGAGAAAAGTTATCAAACAAAAACAGGGGAAACCTAATTTTCCCCTGTTTTCTTTAGTTTTTCGATTTCGAACTTTACTGTTCCGTGAAATTTTGCATCTGGGGACTATAGATTTCTCGATCTCAGCGCTTCAAGCGGCCATAAATGAACTATTCCAGCATGACGTCATTTTCCCGCGTTTTTTAAACGTTCGTATTTTCTAAACTGTTTTGTTTATTCGTAAATTAGCAAGTTCGGGCTGAAAGTTTGCCTTAGAGGGTTTTTCGAGGTGCTGAATCCGATTTTGGGGTCAAAAATAGGAAATTCCGACATGGTGAAATTCCTCATTGATCAGTTTTGGTCATGTTAGAATTCGACCCACGAATGCGAGCCCAAGAATGCTTGCCGGAAGCAACTGTGAACACGGAGAGATTAACGCTATATTTTGTCAATTTTGGCAATTATAAAACAATACACAGTTTTAAAAGTTTTGAAGATTGTTTATTCACTTTTATCATTCACGGTGATCAGTTTTACGTAACCACCTACGGATCAATAGGTAGGTACATAGCTCAGGGCACCCAGCATGAACTGTAATTCTGCCGGTACTGCCTGGAAGAATAGAGTAATATCCCGAAGCACTGTGAAGGTGGTTTGCAGCAGTCCAGTGCATTAAAATGGGTTTTCTATTCCACCTAGTTGTTTTCCATTTGAATCCGAACGGAAAAACTTCGTTGGAGGGGTGAAGACGCAAAATAAATGTACTTCTCTTAAAAAGCTGCACTAAGGACCAGTAAAGTGTGGTAGAAGCCAAACTTACGGAGAGTTGAACTTGACGGAAGTTCAGCTTCTGCAAAGTGCAGCTAAAGTGACAATCCCTCTAAAGTTTGGTTCGTGAATAGCGTTTCCCCTGAAGTACAGTTCCAAGTGCAGCTTTCATCTCTTACTAAGTAAAAAGCCC
The DNA here is from genome assembly GCA_009739505.2 of Apolygus lucorum. Lineage (NCBI taxonomy): Eukaryota > Metazoa > Arthropoda > Insecta > Hemiptera > Miridae > Apolygus > Apolygus lucorum. The sequence goes on along the minus strand of CM019171.2, from coordinate 39,223,718 downwards.
CATAGTGCAGTTTGTGAATACGGCCCGAGGTCTCCTCACCCTGTGCAGAGAAAGGGATGTTTTGTTTTGGTTCTGTTTCTGTATATCTGGTTTCCAAATGAGCAAAATCGTTTAAAAAAACATGTTAGTGTTAAATTAAAATACCTATCAGAACGTTCGAATCCACCTTTTTTGGACAAATTCTGTTCAATAACCGAGTTTAACGCTCACTGATAGACCAAAACAGACACCGTATAGATTTCCGAACATGAATCCTAAATTTTATACACAAAATGAGTGATTGAAAAAATTTTAATTACGTCAATCGCCAAAAGTAGGTGAAGTTGACTACAATCCCTTACTCTATGACGGTTCGTATTTGTTCATTGTTGATGTTATCCATGTGTTCTTTAAATTATCCGTTCTTATCCATGCGTTCTTGAAATATAAGTGACAACCTCGTCAGGTTATTTGGCCGTTTTATTGCAGTCGCCTAGTATTTCATTCTACCACACCCAATTGGCGTAAATATCAAAACAAAAAATTCAATTTACATTATCTTTACAATTTTACTGATAACTCACGTAATTTGGCTTGCTTTCATGTTTGGTTTGTTTTCCTGCGTTAGAAATTTATTATTTTTGTCCGTTAGGTCATCGATTCCACTCTTGACGTTGGAGAGTCCATGCCTTCACTGACATTATTGCATTTTCTTTTCAGTGACAGTTCAAGCGAAAGTGATGGCTTTGCTGAAGCTGAAGACGGAGCATTGGATCCCGATTTGGAAACGCTTAGACTCGCTAAAGATTGGACCAGACGATACGCATCTTCATATTCATCAGATTCTCAAGGTTCGTAATCGTTCGCAGAATTCTTGAGATTCGTTGGAAGTATTATTTCTTCTGATCGATCGATCTCGCTAGGAGGAGTTCTCGTTGTTTTCTTTCCATTAGTTTTATCTTAGCTTAAAACATGAACGTTACAGTAAAATTTGCTCGTAGCTGTCTGGCGTTTTGAGTCAGGGAGCATTAAACGACTTACACAAGTTGCTTCTTTGAGCTATTTCAATAATTCTAGGCAGGGGGGGAAAACTAGTATAAGTCAAAAAATGATCAAAATGAGTTAAGTCATTTATACATTCTTAAAGGTCTTTCCCACTTGCTGGTAAAAGTAGTTTAGGTCAAAATCAGTGTTGTAGCCAGAAAAACGCAGGGTTACCAACAGTATAAGTCAAATTAAGCCATAAGACGTTATGGTACTAAGAGTATAGGTCAACTTATACTATGAATACCGCCAAGTTACTCTTTAGTTTACCGTTCAAAATAGTATATGTCAGGTTATACTAGTATGACCACAAACATTTGGTTGGAAGCCCTGACTTGAACTATTAGGGCAACACTGTTTTCTATTGTACTTTGCCCTTTTCTGTTGTTTACTGTTCGTGTTTCTGTTTTGACGTTTTGTCAAAATTCGTATTAAACAGTAAGTGGTACCTAAACCTGTGTGAAATGGGCCATAGACGCCCAGCCATAGATTTAAGGCGCGCCTAGACTAACCCGCAACACTTTCCGAGCAGCGCGGCCACATCATTCCCTTACAACAGAACTTCTTATTCGCCCAACTTCTCGAATCCATACGGATCTCCACTGAAATATTCTTAAAGGTCTGACATGAATGAAGCCTGTAGAACTATAGACAACCAGTTACAACGGTATTAATTCGTGCTTTCGACAAGATAGGTAATAGGTAGGTACAACAGTATGCAGAGTTGAATATACTGTTAAGTAAATTACTTTTTTATATCGAAATTCCCACCCACCATTTTCTAGTTTAATGTTAAGGATATGTTACTCTAACATCCACCAGAGTTTGGAGGAATTTGAAGGTGACCATTTTTTGTAAAGTGCGAAAGTGTTCGAAATTTCCACTGAAATCAGCTATCACCCAAAATCGGGCGTTCATAACTTTTCTCCTACTGATCCGGAATCAACCAAAATTCAGTATAATATCCACCAATTATATAAGAAACATATCCCAGAATCTCGTGCATGTAGCTCAGTCGTAAGTACCCAGCCATAGATGATTTGTGCGAGAAAACGTGTGTTGCGGCAACAGAACAGGTGGCACACCAACTTCTTACATCCATTACTATTTTTAATCGAAATTCCCACCCACCATTTTTCAGTATAATGTTGATGATATGTTACTCTATCGTACTATTAGATGGAATATTAGTAATACCACACTATTAGATGGAAACACCCTATCTCCTGATGAACTCAATAAGTAGGTAATTACCAAGGTTGTTAAATTTTTTTTGTCAATACCTACCAAACATTACTTAAGTATTGTTACTTTCCATTACTCACAATAGGTAATAATAATACTATCACTTTCACTCGTGTTCTTTAAACATATGTTTTGAATATATTGCTCGGGCCTGTTTTTATACAATTTTTATAGATCAAATCCCTGTCTGCTTCTAAACAAATACTGTGAATAATCAAGAAAAGTTTGATGTATGGAACTTTATTACAATCCTAGCTACTGTCTTGTTTCTTACTGTCTATATACATGGTAAAAGAATAATCAATTCTGTGTTTGAATTGAATTTTATCTTCGAATTCAAGTGAAATTTCAGTAATTTAGGTACGATGATGAGTGGTTTTAGAAACATAAGTCAATTTTTCTTAAAGGTCGAAACAGTATAAGTAAAAAATTACAGCGAAAAAAAAGTTATTGGAAAATGCACTAAATGCATCTTTGGTTCAACTATCAAATAGTAATTTAAAAGTAAAAAACCAGGGGTATCTGGAACAACAAGCAGGTAAGAAGAGTACAAACAGAACCATATTCAGGCCCACCACAAAAATGGCCTCCCCTGTAAAATTAGGTTTTTTGACTTATACTAGTTTTCCCGCCCCGCCTAGAATTATTTGAAGGTTTTATCAAGCCTAAATCCACTAGCTATTCATTTTTTACCACAAAGATTGTATTTTGTAATCGTATGTCTACTGTATTTACCAGGCCAGTGTTGTAGATGGTTTTGGCCTGAATGCTAACAAAGACATTTCATTAATTGTTTAAAAAAATTAATTTTGACAAAATTTTACCAGTTTTTATCTTTTTAAACTTAGATTGAGTTTCCGGAAATGGAAAAGAAACTTCTCAAGAACTCCTCCATGAGGTCACCTTATATTTCTATATGAGATCATTCATTGTCTGGTCTCGATTACGAAGCCAGGAAATAGAAGAACTTGGAGAACACTTGCTTAGTTTTCTGCAAAGACTCCAAACTTTTGCTTTTGTAGTCTAGTCAAACCCAAACGAGTCCGAAAAATCTTGGAAAATATTCGAAACTGGACAATTATTCATTTTTAGCGTTTCTTGCGGACTTGCTAAGGTGGTTAAACTCAACAAAGTTGGCTCGGGAGTATCATTTCATAATTTATATTAATGTTGTAAATTAATGTGTATTGTAACTCTATAAACCCGCGTTATCATCAATTTCTCATTAGGAAGTCAGGTCGATCTGAACGAATTCGATTCTTTCTCCCTCGATTCCCTCGAAGCAGCCATTGGTAATTAAGTTCCGTAAGTTTTATAAACAAATCACACTACCTTCGTGCTTGGGAAGTACACCTCGCTTTACCAACAGATAACAGGCAGCAAAACAACCCTTGGTTGTAAAAAAGTGCCTTCTTATACTTCTCCAAGCACTGCTTACAGCATGATAAGTTGTGGAGGACCACGTGGTTGAAGATTCTTATTGAAGGTTTTAGCAAGCCACGAGTGGGTGTTGTGAGAATTGTCTTCTTGGATCCCGTACTTTTATGGATACTTACAAGCCACCGATCTTGCGAGAAGTGCGCTGTTTTCTGCCCTCGGCTAGTGTTTCCTCCCACTGGTCCAACACTTACTGGTTAGCTTCTTCAAATGCACGCTCTAGCAGGCGTTTCCTCAACAGAAACCGTGAGTGGCCTGCTAAAATCTTCTGAAAAGGGACTTGGTTTACATTGTAAGTACGGTGCTACTGTAAAGACTAGGTATCGGAACAGGAGTGTAATGACTCATACTTTCAACTGTGTAGTTCTCCAATAAAGGTCGAGGGAAACCCTGAGTGACTCACCATGCACGGTAGGTAAGGTGAGGTACGGGGAACAGTGACATCAGTTGACGTCACCTTTTTCCACCCTCCTCTTACCTTGTCAAGTCCATATAAAAGGAGGACTCAGGGCTTCCCCTTTATGCATTCGTCTTCGAAAACTCGACTTGTTTATTTCTCGATCTACCTCGCCTCTTCTCTGAAGCCCATAGTTCATCGGAGGGTCTCGGTATGCGATAAAGCTCATCGCGCCGGCTTCTGCTCCCATTTACCCTAGTCGTCGTCTGCCTCCAACTAGGTATAGGTAAATGTGGTGCATCCCCCAGGTCGGCGAGCAATCGCGCCTAGGAATGTATCCGAGCTGGCGATCTTAACACTCTTGCACACGGTCTGCGGGTACCCGCGCCGGGCATCGAGTGTTGTCCCGTCCTTTGTCTTCGTTGAGTAGGAACCAATTAAATTGACAAACCGAAGGAAGCCGATCGCCTTCACGCTCCGACACGCAGTCATAACAAGGAGACTATCAGATGTTTCAGCCTGAAAATTCCTAGGTCTGGTCTGATACGCACCCTGATACCTATTCAATTTTTAAGCCTTCAGCAAAGCATATACCGCCAAAACGACTACTTTTGCAGATTTCTTGTCGCGAGGGCAAGAGTAAGAGATCCACCTACTCAGAGACTAGAGTAGGACTCCAAAAATCCGAAAAAGTTGTCGGTTCACGAAAGTAGTAGGTGTATGAGATATTTTATGTGATGTCTGGAGCACTTCTTGTAGTTGTGCTTTATAAATATATTTTTTTGCTGAAAAACTCCTTGTAAGATTCCTTCTTGCAGCGTAAATATTGTTATACCTACGTGTTAACAGTAGCCCAGAATATTCTTCCGCAAAACTTGTATCGATTATGCCTAGATTGATTGCACTGTTTTGATAGAATCTCTACTTTGTACGTGGTAAGTACTGTGAGGAAGTCTTCAAATCGTATGAAATCATGATATTCATTCAAGAAGCGCTTGTTGGATGTAATAAGGACTGATGGAGATCGGTTCTGGTAAATATTTCAGGTTCCATATTGTACAGCGATGTTTGTTGACTAATTGATTTCTTCTGTCGTATTTAAAGATGAAAGCGACACGGAAATGGAAGACGACGACGAGGAAGAAGAAAAGAAGAAAAATCAAGAAGGGTCTGACTCTGGATCCGAAACCGAGGTGAAGAACAAACCCTGTTGTTGTCAATAGTCACCACAATTGTATCTACGAAAAATTACTGTAAAATCTCAATATCATCAAAATGTTTCATCACGAAAAAAAAAAAGAAAAAAAAAAAAAATAGCGCATTTCATATTTTGAAGGCACAAAGTTAGCTGAATGGTGAGGAGGACTCATCTGAACACATTTGAATCAATAGAGGTATTTATATCATGTTAGGCACTGAAACTAACTAGTTTTGTTACATTGACAATTAATCGTTTTTTCTACTTAACTCAAGTTAGTTGCCGAGGCAACCAGAGGGCAAACTAACTGTTTATTGGCAAAACCTAGTGACAGGATTCCAACAATAATGCTTCGTTGTACGACTAATAGTACAATTTATTTTCGTGGTGTCATTAATTTTTCATTTCGACTTCAATCGTTCAAGTGGTCTCGTAATTTTAATAACTAGTGGTAAACCACTGGTCCAAAACCTATCAACTCACTTGCAAGAGTGCATTGTTTCTTCAGTGCTCTTCAAATTAACCCAAAATAATGTAGTTTTATATTTCCCCTGTACAGGGAGCTAGACGTACGATTAGGAGATCGCAGCGTGCACAACGTCCGAAAAGAAAGCAACATATGGAGGGTCTGTCAGAGTCATTTCACAACATAAGACCTTCTTCTCGATCTTTCACTACCCTTCAAATTGAAAAAGGTCGAATGCGTGGTAGAAATGAGTTAGGGAACACGTCTAGAGAAGTAAATAAGGTGCGGAAATCAAAGACCGCTCCTTCCACTTCTTCGTCGCTTGTAACAGTTGAATCCAAGAGGAATCCAATTATTCACGAAGAAGTTCCTTCTACATCTGGGAGGCCTCGTCAAAGCAATCATGGGTCTCCTAATAAAGAGATCACAGATTCTGAATCAACCAGAGTGAGATCCAACGACACAGCTCGCCCTCCCATTTCCACTGCTACTCAAGCTGTTCAGAAAACTATCTTCTCCGTTGTGCAGCCCTTACAGAGTTTTATTTCTAAAATCACTGAAAAGGCTGTATGTACCGTGACACCAGGTTTACCGAAGGCTGAAGTTACTGTTTTCAGGTCTGTCAGCAGTTATCCAGATGCTAGAGTTTTGAAGGAATCCAATTCCATTGCTGCTGGCAGTCTAGATTCGTCTGGTTTCGGAAAAACTGGCGATTCTAAATCCAAGAACTTAGCTGTATCTGAACTTGATGCGAAAACGTGGATTTCTGGAAAATCAAGTGCCACGATAGCTGTTAAAAACCAACCGTCTCTCAAATCCCCTGGACTTGTTTCTGAATCTATTCGTTTGGACAAAGAAAGAAAGCACGAAGAATCGAACGATGCACAAAATGCCATCTCAAACCCACCTGAGTTGAGTACAACTTCAATCGTGTTGGAACAAAAAGTTGAAGACAATCCAAAACAACGTCCGCTAAATAATACTCGTCGATCAGCCCAAAGACCTTTACAGATCTTCAGAGATTTACTCGAGCAGTACTCCCCTCACAAGTATTATGATTCTATTGTAAGTGCTAGAGAATTTCAAAACTCTAGCAATCAACGACAGTCAGATGAGTCCCCGGCATCCAAGGTTGGAGAATCCATCAACGATACCCCCAAAACTAAGCTTGTAAGTTCATCATCCGAAATGGACCAAAAACTTGTTGAAGCCGATTCGAAAACTAATGATCTTGCTACTTTTTCTGGGCTTACGCCTTCAGCCGCTACAGTCGACCTTATTAGAGAAGCAAACGCATCAGAGGTCCCAAATCAAATACATCCCGTTTCTCGTATTCCAGTTCGAGAAAGCATAAATAATTCACGTCGTCAATTTTTTAGTCAGCACTTTGAAGGGACAAAGTTTAGTTTGATTCAAGAACCAACTCCTGAAGATAGTCGGATTATTCCGCTTTCCGACAGTCAAATTACCAGCGATTTTATGAAAAATGATGAAACAGTACGCAGGCTTTCGTTGGAGTCAGAATCAGCTATTTCGAGGCCCAACCCTATGATAAAAGATAAAACTGATTTAGAGAACCCCAGCTTACCACTTCTCTCGGACCCTGTGAAAACCTCTGAGCCAAATTCAGGTACTGCATTCAAAAGTAGGTTTTTGAAGTCAAGCAGCTTTTTATCTTCTATAAATCCCGACGGAACTCGGACTAACCTGGAAAACACGGATTCAGCTGAGTTGACGCCATCTCAAGATTTGGCAAACTCTTCAATCCCTTCCAGGCAATTTAAAAGCCGATTCTTGAAATCGACCATTGCTTCAGAATCACCTGCAAGTGAAACAATGATACCCAGTTCAATCCCAATCCCCACAATCAACAGATCTTCCATAAATCAGAATTCGTCTTCACTTTTGAGTTCTCGACCTGCCCCATTCAAGAGTCGATTCTTGAAGTCTTCCAGTTCATTTTCTTTGACGGGATCGGACTCCTCGCCAGTTGAAGAACATGTCGAAAAGAAAGCATATTCCAAAATAACAGTGTCTTCAGACGTTTCAAGATCTTTGAAATCATCACGCGATGAGTCGAGCAAATTGAGTTCTCATAATTCAACAACTTCCTCCATTATTCAAAAACAGAATGATAATGAAGTTTGCAATTCCTTGCAAAACCTGACCTCAGATGATTCTAAACCCAAACGAGAGTATTTCAGTAGTGAAATCAGCCGCCCTGCCGTTTCTAATCAAGTTCCATCCTTGTTACAAGAACCCAGGAAAGCGGGCCGATCAAGTTCTCCCCCTACTACTTGTGCATCCAATGAATTAATAAATGTTGTCAATCCGCTAACCCAGGCTACGTCTAATGACGGAGTAGCGAATCATGCAGCTTCAATTATTCCAAACGTTTTGCCCCATAACAAAGAAATCCGCCAAATGCCAATTAAATCGTCAATTCATACGGTTCAACCTTTGAATGCTGATGACTTTTCAAAAATTGGAGGAAACGCCAAAAAGACGGAATGTGAAGTTACTGTTCGTGAATCTCTCACCGAAAAACTCATAAATGATGATTATTCCTTTCCTTCTCATGAATCTGTTGATGAATTACTAACTAGATCTGGAGTACACATTGTCAGCAGTATCGGAGATACAATAAGTCCTCTCATAGCCAGAAAGATAAACGGCGATTCTAAAATTTGTAACAATCCTGTTACTTCGCCAAGTATTGCCGAGCCAACTAAAACCGCTGGTAAAGATATTGATGGTCCAAGAAAAATCCAGGGTCCTCCGATGGACAGTTCTTGGAGTTCAACACTTTTTGAAAAATCGACGAAAGAAACGAATTATTATCCCCTTCTTTCGAGCTCCCAGCAGCTCGTAGCTGAAGCTGAAGTTACTCCCATGGAATCATCTACAAATACCCCGAAGAGAGTGTTCCATTCAACGGGAGAACCAATTATCGTAAAATTCCCAAAAAATGCAATTTTCAAAATTTCAGAGAAATTTTCAAATATTGGTTCATCTTCAGAAAAACAGCTGAAGTCTACTTCGGTGCTGAAGTCCTACTCTGCCCTCAATCCATCAATAGAAAGTGTGAAAGCTGCTGCCGTTTCATGTCCCACCTCATGTACGGATACTGCTTCGGAGCCTACTGCTCAAGATATCTCTTATTGCTGTGATGCCGTAAGAAATGAAGATGCTGCCGTGACTTGTGTTTCTAATCAATCGATCAATAGTATCCAGTCCATGACAAGCAACTTCGACTCTAAAAATCATTCTATAGTACCTAGCTCGACGGTTTCGAAAGCAGCATTTGGAATTGACCACAATGCTCGAATAGAAACATCGAGAACTCACAACGACAATCAAGTTAATATCTCTCAGTCTCCTCTTGGATCATTGAGGTTAACGTCCAAAGAGGTTGGTGAATTATCGGCACCCAAAAATCCTAACGACGTTTCTAAAGAACGATCTGTTCCTTCGAGCACTTCCATCACCATAAAACTTCCTAAATCTGCCGTTTTCAAAATACCCTTTGAAACTTCCAATTCATTCAGAGAACGCAATGAGAAAGTTTCTGAATCCAAACCCTTGAATATTCCTCCTCCACAACTGGAGCAAAGTTTTCCTCAACCCTGTGAACATGTCTCCACTGGTCAGTCTAGTGCTGACCCATCGAGCTTAACATCTTGTTCTCCTGATGGCGATCAGACATTCGGGAGTTATCGGGAATTCAGTAATCCTTCTGTAACCCAAATGACCAATGATGGCTCCAGAAATCAGCGTGTACCGTCCAGTTCTTCAATCGTTGTGAAACTTCCAAAATCAGCTATTTTCAGGATTCCTCTCAATGCTCCAGAACTTAGTAGTGCACCCACCGAGAAGAACGAGGCTCCCTCAAGTGATCCTGTTCTGCACTCAACACAAGGCGTTTTGCAAACTCGCCATGCAGATTTCAATGCTAGCCAATCGTTAACAGCTGCGTCGAGTCTGATTCTAAAACCTGATTCTGATAAAAGTAAAACTTCAAAGGACGATAAATTGGCAACATCAGAGTTCAAAACGGCCCCACCGACCAAATCCACAGAACAACCTGCACCTTTCAGCTCGTCAATCACCGTGAAACTTCCAAAATCTGCCATTTTCAGAATTCCCTTAGAGACCCCAGAACCAATCAGAGCACGCAATGAAAAAGTTCCTGAATTATCATCCCAGAAATCTTCACAAACAAAACAAAATGTTAGGCAACCTGATATAGAACATATTAGTTCTGGTCAGTCTTCTGTTGGTCCACCATCGAAAGCTTGTTCCTCTGGTGGCCAGCAGGCATTTGAGACTCCTGTTGAAGCCTGTAAACCTTCAATGGCCCAAACGATCGATGGCAGTTCCAAAGATCAATTTGTACCACCAACCAGTTCTATTGTTATCAAACTTCCGAAATCAGCTATTTTTAGAACTCCCTTCAAGACTCCCGAACTCTCCAGTCCTAAGCAGAATTTGTTACTTTTGAGTAATGTAGCTTCAGCAAGTGCTGCTGTTGTTCACTCAACGCATGGCGTTTCGCAAACACCTGATTCCAACGACTGCCAATCAAATCTCGATCAAAAACTCGATTCTGATGAGATTAGACCGTCGAAGGATGATGACTTGGCTACATCAGCATCTATAAAGACCCGTATTACCGAATCCAATGCCAATGAACAACCTAAACCCTTCAACTCGTCAATAACTGTGAAACTTCCAAAATCCGCTATTTTCAGAACCCCTTTCAAGAACTCAGTACCTCCATGCAATGAAAATACTTCTGTCACGCCCTTATCGAGCAGTTCTTCCTCTAGTGTCGTCTCTACCCAGAACTTGGCATCGATTTTGGAGCCACAAAATGTCTCATCCTGTAAAACTTCAACCAACCAACCAGCAGCAACGTCTTCCTCCAAACATGAAGCAGATTCTGGAACCACGTTATTTCTGAGTAATTCAGCTTCGGAGGATGATGAATTGGCTACATCAGCATCTATAAAGACCCTTAAGACCGAATCTGACGCCAATGAACAACCTAAACCCTTCAACTCGTCAATAACTGTGAAACTTCCAAAATCCGCTATTTTCAGAACCCCTTTATAGAACTCGGTACCTCCACCTACAGAAAATACTTCTGTCACGCCCTTATTGAGCAGTCCTACCTTAAGTGTCGTCTCTGCCCAGAACTTGGCATTGGCTTTGGAGCCACAAAATGCCTCATCCTGTACCACTTCAACCAACCAACCAGCAAAAACGTCTTCCTCCGAACATGAAGCAGATTCTGGAACCACCCCGAATTCAGTAAACTTTCTGTGACCCAAATGACTAATGATGACTCCAGAGATCAACGTTTACCATCCAGTTCTTCAATCGTTATAAATTCCCAATATCTGCTCTTTTTCGGAATTCCCTTTGAGGCCCCAGAACCAATCAGTGCACGCAATGAAAAAGTTCCAAAATTATCATCCCTGAAATCTCCACAACCAAAACAAAATGTTAACCAACCTTGTATGGAACATATTAGTTCTGGTCAGTCTATTGTTGGTCCACCATCGAAAGTTTGTTCCTTTGGAGACCAGCAGGCATTTGAGACTCCTGTTGAAGCCTGTAAACCTTGAATGACCCAAACGACCGATGGCAGTTCCAAAGATAAATTGTCAAAACCCCTTACTAGATCTCGGTACCTCCATCTACAGAAAATACTTCCGTCACGCCCTTATTGAGCAGTTCTTCCTCAAGTGTCGTCTCTGCCCAGAACTTGGCATCGGTTTTTGAGCCTCAAAATGCCTCATCCTGTACATCAACCAACCACCCAGCAACAACGTCTTCCTCCAAACATGAAGCAGATTCTGGAACCACCCCGAAAGACTTCCATACGATGTTGGTAGCGAATGAAAACATACGTCTGATTGCCCTACTTACCTTCCATCTATCTCTTCTGACGTCAAAGTTACAGAATCTACCGCCGCTCCGTATGTATTCTCGAGATTGTGCCTGCCCGTTATGAGAGATTGTGACGTCCTCCAGTTTACCCTTCTGTCTCAGAGTGTGAATCCGCAGTTTTCCAATATCATCTGGAAATATTTTGATCTATCCCAGAGAATCCTTTTCGACCGAATATGATTCCAAACTTCCAAAATAGGATAAGCATGTTGTTCCTCCTCACCCTAATGTTAGTTGTGCATTTGCCGGTTTCAAAAGCTTAGAAGATGGTTTTTTCGTGTGATGTGTTGCTTATTGAAATAATTCACTATTTTTGGAAGCGTTCTGATTGTGCACAAATACTTAAATCTTTACCAATGATAATTTAAGAAAGATTAGTTTTATATGAAACCAATTAGTAGGTAATTTAAAAAATTGGCAAATTTGGTTTTCCTTTTCCTGGTACCATAATCTCATCCATGCACCAATTCAATAATTTTGGTGAGGACAGTTTCGGTGAAACTCGATCTTGGTGCTTTCTTGAATTTTACTGCTTAAATTCCTCATGGGGACATTGACAATAAATTATTGACCCGTTTTTCTTCTAGATTTGATTCATTTGTCTACTTAACGAGTCGTTTTTCGCAGTAGTTCATTACTGGATTTTTAAAAGCTTTCATTCTTCTTTATCAGATCCAATCGGACGATTACAGTGGCGATGAAAGTTCCGAAGAAGAAAATTCAGCAACTGAAATCTCAACTGACTCCGAATTCGAACACGATGGGACCACACACACAATACCAGACATAGTAATCAGTGAAACAGTTCAGGTAAGGAATTTTACATCCTCTAGATTAACCGAACTGAAATATTCCTCGGCAATATTCAGAAAAAAATGCCGTAAAATCGTTAATACTAGATAAACTGGACCAAATTTGAGCAACATGCTCTCCTGCGTACTGAGCACCAGATAGATGATGTGGAAAGGTTAGTGAAGAGGAGAGGGAACATTCCCAAACTCAACATCTTAACATATGAGGGTTATATTACCCTGAGTTATGCGCAGGGGTTGAAGATAAATAAATAAATAAATAATAGTTTTATTTGCCGTATAACAAAAAAATTGCAGTGACAATAGTCAACATTTGTAAAGCCTAATATCAACAATAAAACAATGTGAATATTAACAATAAAACAGTGAAGCAACAAAACAGTGATAAAAGGAGAGGGAAAATGCGAAATTTGAAATGTAAAATGAGAAAACAAAATAAATAAATAAAAAGCCACCCATGCACAAAGGCAGCTAAGCCCGGCCAGGGGATACCCAGCCGGGCCCGGACCCACCCACCATGGCGGTTCCCGACATTGGCCCATAGGGGCAATGGCAGAAAACCAGACAAGGGGGCCGCCCCCGGGCCGACCAGGACACCCCGACCGGGACAAACAGCCAAACGACCATGAACATGGGTGACTAGAGTGGAAAAGCAAAATGACTAGTAATTGATTATAATTAGTGACTAGATAAATATTAAAAGAATACATAAGGTAAACACGAACAAAGAATACAAAGAACCACTCACAAAACAATATAACATACAACATTAATATTCAAAAATCCCCATCCTAATATCACAGCAAAATTTACAAGAATCACAAGTGTATCACAAAGTTAAAGGCTAAACATAGATTATTATAAGCTGAACTGACTGAGTACTTTTATTAATATTCCTCAGGCAGCAGCATAAGTCATAAATAAATTGACAAAAAAACTTAATAATAAATAAAACATAAATTCAGGACTAAAATCTATTATTGCACTGCTTACTCATCATATCGAAATACTCGTCAAAATTGAAAGGTGCCATAGATGTTAGGAGTTTTTTGCAAATATTTTTAAATCTATTTAAACTTGAGGCTTTTATGTCTTAAGGAAGGACGTTATAAAATTTTAGACACCACCAGCCCATTGAGTTTCGGGCTGCACTAATCCTACACTGGGGCACCGAAAACAAATGTGCGCCGCGAGTACTGTATGAGTGGGAGGGCTTCGCAAAAGTTTCGGGGTGTTTGGCGACATACATCACTCATATATGTATTGGCCTGGAAGAGTGAGAACCCCCAAATCCACGAAAATACTCTTGCAATCAGCGCGATAGCCAGCTCGAGCAACATCACAAATGGCTCTGCGCTGACTGGCAAACACAACTGCAGCAGACGGCGAGTGACCCCAACTGAGTAAGCATTATTTCATCCTACTATGGAATATGGCATGATATGCACAGACTACGGAGTTTCTTGGCAAGTGGTTGTGTAGTCTTCGCAATAAAAAGGTAATGTCTCTATATGATAATGGCTCTAATCTATTCAGCGATTTCACTAGTTTCTCGCAATGTATCCCCAATTCAGTTTTGGATCCAAATGAACTCCCAGTACACTTATATTGTTGGGGTTTTCATTAAAATCTGAGAGGTCCTTCAAGCCAAAAAACATACATTGCGTTTTGCCATCATTTACAACTAATTCATTCATGGTAAACCATTCAGTTATAACCCTGAGAGTATCCAAGCTTTTCAGTTTCAAGGTAGATGCATCTCTATCGCTAGACAATGATGTAGAATCATCCGCAAATAGAATATTGAAATGTTTACAGTATTGCGGGAGATCATTGATAAATATTAAGAATAAAGTAGGCCCAAGCACACTGCCCTGGATCACAGATAAATTACCCAAACTTTTGTATTTTGAGAGGACATTTTTCAAGCGCACAGCCTGAGAACGTTCAGAAAGATAAGATCCAATAAACGTCACAGCCTCGCGAGAAAATTTATATTTCTTAAGCTTTCCCAGTAACAATTCGTGAGAAACACAGTCGAAACATTTTGCGACATCAACGCAAACTGCCGAAGCAAAGTTTTTTACCAAGAAGTCGTCCAAAATATGGGTCGTTAGTCCAAACTGACTGTCTGCAAAAAGACGATTTTCCTCAAAGAAAAAACTAATTTGTTTATTGATGGCTTTTTCGAAAATTTTAGATAAAACTGGCAATTTGGATATAGGACGAAAATGGTTCAAGTACTCAACGCTACCGTTTTTATGGAGTGGGATGACTTCTGCTATTTTTAGGACTGAGGGGAAACTAGAGGAGTTTATAGATTCGTTAATCAGATGAGTTAAAGGGTACACTAAGGCCAGAGATCCATATTTGATCATCTTGGAACTTAGCCCTAAATAATCACAGCCATTACTATTTTGTAGTTTTGAGACAATCTCGAATATTTCATGAGGCTTTACGGAATCAAATTGGAATGATGGCGCACCTTCAGGAACTTTAAAATTTAGAGGATCTCCACTCGCTGCAGCCAGCTGACTAACGGTATTTTTAGCAATTTCGCAGAAAAAAATCGTTGAAATCGTCCGGAGAAAAATTTGACTGATCAGTCTCAGAGCGCAAGTTACGATTTTGATTTATGATGTTCCACATCTTTCTGGAAGGATTAACTGAAGATAAAATATCCTTACTATTTTGGTTAATTTTTGCCAACCTAATAGCCTTTTTATAGCTATTTCGCAAAAGTACATACCTATCGTGTTCCTTTTGATTACCCTTCTCCTCCCAGACTTCCTTCAACAAGTTTACATTCCTCAAAATAGAATTTAGCTCGTTAGAGAACCAAGGCTTATGTTTATGTCCCTTTTGTATACTTCCATGTGACAATTGGGAAAACAATCTTCGCAACTTCTGCAAGTGTATGGGCAAAACATGACCACCTATCATCAATGGAAATAGTACAGTCATACACAAAATCCCAATTTACATGAAACAAACTGCATTCGAATAAGTCAAGTTTCTTTTTTGAAACAGGGCGTGAAGTAGTACGGCCAGGGTTTTTTTTTAATACTGAAGAGAGACGGGGAGAAATTTCCTAATTTCAATGTCTTAACATATCATGGGTTATACCGAATTTTTAACGTTAAGTTATTGAATTTAGAAAATTATCTCTCTCCAACCCCTCCTTCCACCTCTATCTGCATAAATCAGGGTAATGTAACCCCTAAGTTTCGTGCATTTTGGAAGAGTAGTAACGATTTTACCGATTTTTTAATGTTAAGTTGTTGAATTTAGGAAATTTTCCCCCTCTTCTTTCAACCACCCTTCCCCCCCCTTGTCTGGTGCGCGTAACTCAGGAGAGTGATTTGTTCAAATTCGGTCCAAATTGGTTGGGTATTAACGATTTTACGTCATTTTTTCAAGTTCAATCCGGTACTAGATTAGTAATAATGAGTTGTAACTGAACATGAACTGAAACTAAACATCAATGCCATCCTGTGGCCAGTTAAACCAAAAGGAGACAAATTTCCAGTTCCTCTGCTTCCACATTCTGTTCTGAATTTGAGCTTATACAGGGAGGGTGTCCCATGTTAAGGACCGGAAAACTTCGGCAGTCGATTCTACTACTAATTTAAGTAAGAAAATGTCTCTTAGCAATTTGGTTTTAACCTCTTGTTTTTCCAAGTGTTTTCAATTTAAAGATTTTGTCGTGTTTTTGACCTTCCGGTACTAAAATTACCACAACTACTTCGAATTACCGTGAAAATGTAAAAATAAGGGGTTAAACAAAATTGCTAAGAGACATTTTCTTACTCTCGAAGTTTTCCGGTCCTTATCCGGTATCTCTTCTCAGGAACGAGGAAATAAAAATAATAGGAGCCCATCTATCGCAGAATTTGATGTTGTACCACTTTTATTCAAAGACAATTTTAATTTGGAGTGGCAGTTTTTGAGTTAGAAGCGTTTGAACGTGAGCACACACCACTTTTCAGCCAAGTTCCTAAAAATCGCCGACCTTTGACGAGCAATTGCGGCTAAACCGCTGAACCAATTTTAATGTTTAAGTAGCTCATTGAACGCATAATTTAATGATCTTTAATTTGTGTATTGATAATTTTTTCTGTCAGATGCACCGTTATGGGGCTGTGAGCCAAAAAGTGAAAAAAGTGCCAAAATTTCGTGGTTTTTTCCGAAATTCCACCCCCTTCCACCCATCCAATCGCTAGAGACTTTTTTTTAGTACAATATGATCCCAAAAGGAACATCTCCACCAAGTTTCAACGTTAGACGAATTAGTTCCGATCAAAAGTGCTATTTTTACTGTACTAACACGGGACACGCTGTATACAGAAACGGAGGCACTTTTGGGACGAATGCCATGCATAGTTTCCCTCGACATCGTTGTCGTCACATTTCATTTTACTCTTTTGTTGCAGGTTAAAAGAGGTCACCTTGAACAGCCTAAACATGTTCAAATTGTCTCAAGACAACAAAATGGAAAATATGAAACAACAAAACCTCATAACAACGATTTAAAACTAGAACTCAACAGAATAGAAACTAAGCCTGCCAACAATATAACGAATAATAACAACAGACCTAAACCTCTTTTAAATCCGAATAGGGGTGATTATCTACTGAACAGGACGCAATCGACTGAAGGAATCGCTTCTAAGATCTCGTTAGAGCTTAAAAAGAAGTATTTACTGGGACCTCAGGGATTATCAGGGAACGTTCGAAAATCGGGATCAACCTCGACGCTCGATACAAAATTCAAATCACTTATCGATCAAATATCGGAGCAGCAAAAATTATTGCACCCGGCACCCAACCCTAGCCCGACGATGCAGGCGTATCTGCAGGGGGCTGACAAGTTGAAGATGTCACCGATTCAATTGTTGGACAAGAAAACTTTGCCAACTGAAGGATTTAAACATATTTGTTCTCTCAAAGAGAAAGAAAGAGATGAAATCAAGGAGGAGAAGAAGGAGGAAGAAGAAGTTCGTCCTAGGAGTCCAGTCCATGAGACGAGCATAGTTGTACCAGAATTCCCAAGAACGGAGAAAAAAGAGCTTGAAAGTGATTCTCTGACCTCGGATATGAGCAGTTCGTCAGAAGGAACAGCTGGAGAAGAGGAAGACGAGGAGGGTGAAGAGGAGAGGAATGAAGAACCACAGCTGCAATCACCTCCGAAGTTGGAAATTCACAATTCAAGAGGAGAACTTATGGAAGACGCCCCTGATTTGGACAGCTTGAATATGCCGGACATTTGTCAAGCAGAAACTGAAAAATCTCCAATAGACAAGCTCGATCTGGTACCAATGGAGTTCAAAAAGGGCATAACGGTTCCAACGGATGTCGCGGGCAGTGTTATCCTGACCCAAGTAACCAATCCTGCAGAGCTCTACGTGAAAACTGAAGAGATAAGGGCGGAGAGTCCTGACACTTCTGACAGCCTTAAAAACGACTTGACAGCTCACACCGAAACTGAAATGTCGGATTGGGCGCGGGACGAAGATGGAGTCTCAGAGTCTCTAGATGATTTGGAATTCATCAATCCTCAATATCGACCACAGTCGGGACCCAGAGGCGTCGCTAAAACGGCTCAACCTGAAGATTTCGATGAATATACGCACGTTTGTGGTAAAGATTCTGAAAACCCGTTGAATCTGGACAACTTGGAATTCATGGACACAGGAGATGAGAGCAGCGAAGGAAGCTCTTCTAGAAATCAACTTCACCTCAACCGTGGATACGTACAGTTCGTCGATGAAGATTTGACGCCTGTGGTGGAAATCGTGAATCCTCTCAAAGAAGAATTGACGGATACTACGACAACTTCTGAACCCACCACTGTCAAAGACAGCCCAGCCGATGGACTGAGGAATATCGAGTACGAACTCAGTTCCATGCCTGGCAAAGTCCCCTACGGCAACGTGCGTGACTCCATCACAGTTATGAAGCGAAACCAAAAAAGCATAATCGAACCAAAAGGCAACGCTCTTAATTCTCCAGCCACTGCGAGGAAACTGGAACAACTTTCTCAAGAAAGAACAAAACAGAAAGATCTTATCCATGAAATGGTGAGCTTTTTTCTTATTTTCAGTTTTAAAATTAATTGTATGTTAATAATATTGTTGATTCGGAATCTATTCGATGACAATTCATATAATTTCGTTAGGTCATAGAGGGTCAGCTGTGGCCGCGCTCGCTACGGCGTGCGTTTTTTAGCGACGAGTCTCGGACCGGCTACGCATTATTCTTAAATGTGGTAGTGAGCATGATGTAACACCTTTTAACTCAATAAAAACACCGAATTTCTAGTTTATTGAAGTTTTTGTTGAGTTAAAAGGTGTTACATCATGCTCACTACCACATTTAAGAATAATGCGTATTTTATGTACGAAAAAAGAAGGTTTTCTTCGAAAAATCCACTTTCTAGCAGTCGGAACCATTCGGAAGTATCACTATTTGATTCAGCGTAGAAAATTACATAGGAAATAATACCAAAATCGTCAAGCCATCTTGAGGTCGAGGGGGACCAGAAACCGCTTAAAACACTGGATTTGCTTGTAAAACACACGTTTTCGGGCATTCAAACTTCATTTACTCTTCTAATTTGAATGTTAAAAAGAAAAATTGATAGACCGTTGGAAAGCTGAGATTCTGGGCAAGTTTTTTCCGTTGAGTGCCCGCCGATACGGCTGTTTATTACATAAGATGAGTCAGCCTGAAAAATGGTGATTTTCGAGAAAGTTTTAAATTTCTGACTTTGACCAATTTATTCACTTATACGAAAGGCTTAAAAAGCTTTTGTGTCCTGATGAACTGATAGGAAATTTAACGTTCTTTCCAACGGTATACTCATATTTGAGTTTATCCAGTAAATTGAGGGAGTTATGGCCGTTTTAATGGCTCAAGGTCGAAAACACGAACAAAATCTTAAAAGTGAAAAAAGTATAATTTTAAAGCGTTTGAAAAACAAATGTCAAGAGACAAAAAAGTTTGCAAATTAGTTGTAGAATCGATCCTTGAAGTTTGGTCCTCGAGTTAGGGTGACACCCTGTATAATCGGGTTATGGATACGAGGAAGCTATGTGCCACACCCACTTGGCAGACGTTTTTACAATGACATGTCGTGAAGCCCTGGGGTTACCTTGGTCTCTCGAACAGGCCTTCAAAAATTCATGAAGCGGTATTTTTGCTAGTCTTTGCGTTTCACTGTTTCAACGATGAAATCACTTCATCCAAAATATTTCTAAACTCACCTTAGTACTTTGCCCTGGAAGACCTTCTTGAACATAGAAATATCATCAGACACGTAAACGTGATTTTACTCGAACCACAATTCCTCAAGATCTAGTGACCCAATCTAGTTAGTTTGGTGCTGCTCCTAAGAAGTAAGCACTCGGTTTAATAACGATATTATAGCCCAACGTAACATCAGTTTGACAGCAATATAACATAATACAGGGTGTCTACAAAACAGTTGTAAGGAATTCAAGGGGTCGATTCTACAACTAATTTCCAACAAAAAGTGTCTCCTAGAAATTTTTTTTGAAACGCCTCTTTAACCGACTTTTTTCACTTTTAAGTTTTTTTTCGTGTTTTCGACCTTACACCATTAAAACGGTCATAACTCTCTTAAATTACACTCAAAAATTAAAACTAAGGATACCGTTGGAAAGAGCGTCAAATTTCCTATCTCCCTGATACCAAATAACAAATTTTCAGTTGAATTACACGGGGAATAAAGCAACCTAAAAAGTGAACTTAGTAAATTTTCGAAAAATTCCCGTTTTTCAACGTCTAAAATCTCCAAATATTAACTGGTAAAGTTCTGTTGCCGGAAAGCCTAAAACTGCACCAGAATCTCAGCTTTCCAACGGTATAATCAAAACATATTTTACAACCGAATTTAGGGGAGAATTTAGTGTTTGAACGCGGAAAAACGTGCATTTTTTCAACGAAATCGGCGCTCCGCCTAGTCGATCTTAGGGGTCGGACGATGAGAGTGGGTGGGTCGGCGCCGCAGTAGACCGCGAGGCCTCCGGAAACAGGAGGCCAGAGCGCCGATTTCGTTGAAAAAATGCACGTTTTTCCGCGTTCAAACACAAAATTCTCCCCTAAATTCGGTTGTAAAATATGTTTTGATTATACCGTTGGAAAGGTGAGATTCTGGCGCAGTTTTTAGGCTTTCCGGCAACAGAACTTTACCTGGTAATATTTGGAGATTTTAGGCGTTGAAAAACAGGAATTTTTCGAAAATTTACTATGTTCACTTTTTAGGTTGCTTTATTCCCCGTGTAATTCAACTGAAAATTTGTTATTTGGTATCAGGGAGATAGGAAATTTGACGCTCTTTCCAACGGTTCCTTATTTTTAATTTTTGAGTGTAATTTAAGAGAGTTATGACCGTTTTAATGGTGTAAGGTCGAAAACACGAAAAAAACTTAAAAGTAAAAAAAGTCGGTTAAAGAGGCGTTTAAAAAAATTCAAGGAGACACTTTTTGTTGGAAATTAGTTGAAGAATCGACCCCTTGAATTCCTTACAACTGTTTTGTAGACACCCTGTATATCTGTTTTTTGGACAGTTACAAGGTCTTGCTAGATCGAGCGAATCAAAATTCTGAACACAACGGTATCAAAACCTCAATCGAAATTTTTGTCGCTTACAAGGTATCACTTGAAGGCCCTCGATACGCAGGTTAGGTTTTCATTACATTATACATAAATTTCAAAACCAAGTGAAGGGTGCAAAATTTATGAAATTTCACAAAGAATCCGAATCTACAGTGGTACGTTTTTTTACAAAGTTGGTGTGCGCCGCGCGCTTTTGCGCTGGTGCGCGGTGTCCAAGCGTGATAGTTGAACTTCTCGCAAAATATTAACAAGGATTACCGATTGAAGTTTTTTCCCACCCATCCAGTCAACGAAGATAAAATGGGCAAACGATGAACTGTTAATAAATGTATAATATTTACCTACAGTTGATTTGACAATTTTACACATTTTTTTTACTAATTATTTTTATTGAACACGTGCAGAATTACTCAAGTTACCTTTCATCCGAGTGATGATACGCACATAAAAATACTTATGATTTTTTGGAAAAACTTCGGGAATAGTTTCAGAATGCTCCAAAATGTAATTCAGTGGAAAACAATTCAAAAAAGTACTTGCTGAAAATTTTGAATCCACTGCATTGTTGGAGGTGGGGTTTCCTGCACTTCCAAGTCAAGAAATTTCTTGACTCATATCTGAAATTCGTTTCTGAATAGGAAATTGTGTGAAATAAGTTGAGGGGACGGGAACTATTCTTGAGGCCGCCCTCAGCCCTGAGGAGGGATTCTGAATTCCCCCCTTGTTGTACGGATTCTAACTCTGAAAGAGGATTTATCATTGATTTGCCAGTACCTACTCATAAAGTTTTAAAAGAGTCATTTTCGATGCAGTTCAACTGTCTGAGGATGATAAATATGAGTGATTCGTTCGAAAATTAGTACTACATCACAATTTTGGATAGAATGGTTAGAATGCCTAACGATTGTTTGATTTCAGGTAATGAATAAGCTGATAGCTCAGGGTAAATCACCAACTGAACGCCCTGATCGGAAAAAGAGGCTGAGTCGAAATTTCAGCCCGAGTAACCATGCATCGCCACCTGTGGAGCCCAAGGTCGTGGACACGCCTGTAACCTCCGTGGAGTCCGTGGAAAACAACGAAAATCAGGACTCCTCCAACAGACTCATCACTCCTAGACATCGTTCGTACACCGTCGGCTCGGGTTGGGTGTCCGAGTCTCACCGGAAGGAAGCTTATTCCTTGCCAGACATCCACAACGCCTGCGAGTTCAAAACTCCAATGACGACGCCCAACATCAGAAGCGGCCTGAGGGAACAAGCGAGAGCAAAGTTCAAGATGATGAGCGACGAGGAACTCGGGTTGTCTCCTGAAGACAAACTCAAACGCTACAAGTTGAAAATCCAGAAACACCTCCGAGAGGACACTCCCAAGTCTTCACGGGTAAGCAGCTGTCATTCATTCTGATTTATAGCTTTTCCGCGTCAAATTAAAGGTTTTTCAAAACAAAATAAAGGTGTTCCATTTCAAAATAAAGGTGTTCCATTTCAAAGTAAAGGTCGTTAAGATACGTTCACTGTAGATGGTCCCCTATGAATTGGTAGGATTAATAAGGGACCAGCCATAAGAATCCTACCAGCCATATCATAGGGGATCATCAAGAGTGAACGATCTTTATTTTGAAATGAAAGACCTTTATTTTGAAATGGAAAACCTTCAACATACGGAGAACATTTCTCTATGGAACTTGACTTATCGTGGGTAGTGATAAAACATGATGGTGGATAGCTCAAGTCCAAAACTACGGAAAAAAAGCGATTCACTCTCGTGTTACTGACTTTTATCGTGGGTAGTGATTAAAACATGATGGTGGATAGCTCAAGTCCAAAACAGCGAAGAAAGCGATTCACTCTCGTGTTACTTTCTTATCGTGGGTAGTGATAAAAACAGGATAGTGAATCGCTCAAGTCCAAAACTACGGGAAAAAAGCGATTCACTCTCGTGTTACTGACTTTAATCGTGGGTGGTGATTAAAACATGATGGTGGATAGCTCAAGTCCACATCTGCGAAGAAAGCGATTCACTCTCGTGTTACTTTCTTATCGTGGGTAGTGATAAAAACATGATGGTGAATAGCTCAAGTCCAAAACAGCGAAGAAAGCGATTCACTCTCGTGTTACTGACTTTAATCTTAAGTAGTGATTAAAACATGATGGTGGATAGCTCAAGTCCACATCTGCGAAGAAAGCGATTCACTCTCGTGTTACTGACTTTTATCGTGGGTAGTGATAAAAACAGGATAGTGAACCGCTCAAGTCCAAAACTACGAAGAAAGCGATTCACTCTCGTGTTACTGACTTTTATCGTGAGTAGTGATTAAAACATGATGGTGGATAGCTCAAGTCCAAAACAGCGAAGAAAGCGATTCACTCTCGTGTTACTTTCTTATCGTGGGTAGTGATAAAAACAGGATAGTGAATCGCTCAAGTCCAAAACTACGGGAAAAAAGCGATTCACTCTCGTGTTACTGACTTTAATCTTGGGTAGTGATTAAAACATGATGGTGGATAGCTCAAGTCCAAAACAGCGAAGAAAGCGATTCACTCTCGTGTTACTTTCTTATCGTGAGTAGTGATAAAAACATGATGGTGGATAGCTCAAGTCCAAAACCGGGAAAAAAGCGATTCACTCTCGTGTTACTGACTTTAATCTTGGGTAGTGATTAAAACATGATGGTGGATAGCTCAAGTCCACATCTGCGAAGAAAGCGATTCACTCTCGTGTTACTGACTTTTATCGTGGGTAGTGATAAAAACATGACAGTGAATCTCTGAAGTCCAAAACTACGAAAAAAAGCGATTCACTCTCGTGTTATTGACTTTAATCGTGGGTAGTGATTAAAACGTGATAGTGAATATCTCAAGTCCAAAACTACGGGGGGAAAGCGATTCACTCTCGTGTTACTGACTTATCGTGAGTAGTGATAAGAACATGACAGTGAATCTCTGAAGTCCAAAACTACGAAAAAAAGCGATTCACTCTCGTGTTATTGACTTTAATCTTGGGTAGTGATTAAAACATGATGGTGGATAGCTCAAGTCCACAACTTCGAAGAAAGCGATTCACTCTCGTGTTACTGACTTATCGTGGGTAGTGATAAGAACATGACAGTGAATCTCTGAACTCTAAAACAGAGGCGTCTGGAGATCGAGCGGCTCGTCCTCGACCCAAGCGCTCCCAGCGGCCTTCCTGCTAACTCTCTTATCTCGTTCTCGCGCTAAATGGGAGTGTGCCCTTGGAGGTTGAGTGTGAAGCTATGGTTGAGCATAAAATATTGCTGATGAGGGAAAATCAGGCATACTCGGGAAACTTAGCGAGTGGATTATCACTTTCCATGTTTTTTTTTTGCTGAAACCATTGTAAACACTCCTGGATCATCACCTGGCTAGCTGTAGGTACTTTAGTGGGGGAAACGGCACTTGGCGTTCAAAAACCTTAATCTGCTGAACAATCCACTGCTCCAGGTTTGTTTTCGTTGATTTATCCCACTAAACTGTTGAATCATAAACCCATTCAACCCTAATTTGCAGCGTTTTCTCAACCGTGATGATGATAATAGGTAGGTAGGTACTTTATAATAATAATAGGTGCATGTTGAACTTCGGTGAGGGTCTCATCAATGGTTGGAGTAGGTAGTCCGGTAACCATAAACAGAAACGCTCTAGTTTTGAAACCTTATTAATATCTTCCCCCAAAATACAAAAATAATTTTGAAAATCTGGTAACCATAAACAGGAACGGTTTAGTTTTGAAACCTTATTAATATCTTCCCCCAAAATACAAAAATAATTTTGAAAATCTGGTAACCATAAACAGAAACGCTCTAGTTTTGAAACCTTATTAATATCTTCCCCGAAACGATCGAAAACAGCTAGAAAACTAGGAACAGCAATACGACAGCGCACAGAGAAATGACAACAAACAGGGTGGAAGTGGAGTGGAGGAAAAATTGAGAAAAGAAGAGATAAGAGAGTTAGCGGGAAGGCCGCTGGGAGCGCTTGGGTCGAGGACGAGCCGCTCGATCTCCAGACGCCTCTGTCCAAAACTACGAAAAAAAGCGATTCACTCTCGTGTTATTGACTTTAATCGTGGGTAGTGATTAAAACATGATAGTGAATATCTCAAGTCCAAAACTACGGGGGGAAAGCGATTCACTCTCGTGTTATTGACTTTAATCGTGGGTAGTGATTAAAACATGATAGTGAATATCTCAAGTCCAAAACTACGGGGGGAAAGCGATTCACTCTCGTGTTACTGACTTTTATAGTGGGTAAAATATTTAATAATAACTATAACTTTTATAGTGATTAAAACATGACAGTGAATCGCTCAAGTCCAAAACTGCGAAGAAAGCGATTCACTCTCGTGTTACTGACTTTTATAGTGGGTAAAATATTTAATAATAACTATAACTTTTATAGTGATTAAAACATGACAGTGAATCGCTCAAGTCCAAAACTGCGAAGAAAGCGATTCACTCTCGTGTTACTGACTTTTATAGTGGGTAAAATATTTAATAATAACTATAACTTTTATAGTGATTAAAACATGACAGTGAATCTCTGAAGTCCAAAACTACGAGAAAAAGCGATTCACTCTCGTGTTATTGACTTTAATCTTGGGTAGTGATTAAAACATGATGGTGGATAGCTCAAGTCCACAACTGCGAAGAAAGCGATTCACTCTCGTGTTACTGACTTATCGTGGGTAGTGATAAGAACATGACAGTGAATCTCTGAAGTCCAAAACTACGAAAAAAAGCGATTCACTCTCGTGTTATTGACTTTAATCGTGGGTAGTGATTAAAACGTGATAGTGAATATCTCAAGTCCAAAACTACGGGGGGAAAGCGATTCACTCTCGTGTTACTGAGTTTTATCGTGGGTAGTTATTAAAACATGATAGTGGATAGCTCAAGTCCAAAAAATGTGAAATTGGAAGGGCTTAAGCCTACAACTTAGTACTTCAATTCATCGTTTTCAAGATGCACGGACAACACAACCAGACGTTTAATTTATTGTTAATACCTGTTTTTAGTTTTAATTATATTTTTATTTTGAGCAGCCTTTATTCAGCTCTTATCTAGTCGAATTAAAGTAGGTAGCATCTGGGCTCAAGTAGTCATCCTGACTTGTCCAGTCAAAGAACATTCTAGGAGGGATACACCATCTTTCTGAATACTACTGGATCTAGTGAATTTAGTCCAGTCTAGTAATTTGATAAATCTATGTGACTTGATGTACGTTATAATTTCAGTTCGGAGATAGACTCGACTCCTCGAAGAAGTGCAAGGAAGACCGAAAGAAAAGCATCATTCAAGCCGTTTCAGATTTCTTCTATAAGAAGTCCCCGTCACCCCCAAAGACACCTTCTAGTCATAGCCCTACCAAAAATCTTACCTTAAACTTCAAAAAAGTAAGTAACTTCTTGAGTCATCATTACCGTGTATTTTGATCAACCTCAAATGTAGTAAATCGGACCTCAAGAATATGAGTGTGACTAGTGAAATTTTTAACTTTGTAGGGAGTTCTTTTGACATTAACATTCTGAAGGTTGCTTATAAAATTGTTCTTTCCTTTTTTAAAGCTGCCTACTGAATTATACTCTTGGTTCTTCTAGTGATCTTGTCCATTTACAATGTTCGCAACAAAAACCTATTGTGAATCCTCCTCCTTAAATCCAACAAGGATGTTGCTACTTCAAATGTTCGAACACAATTTTCTACTCTAAATTCTATTGTAAACTATTTTTTGATTATACCATTGAAAAGCTGAAATCTGTGCGCAGTTTTAGCGGTTGACGTACATGGAAAACACACTGAAGACAACCAACAACAACAAAACAAAAAAAAATAGAACTGCAGAGAAGGCCACACTTGATAAAGTTATTAAACAGTTTGATGCGTATTGCGTACCGAAAGTAAATTATGCCATAGAGACCTTTAAATTTCACCAAATCAAACATGAACCAGGTCAAAGCTTTGATAGCTATCTAACGGCACTAAAAACGCAAGCAGCAAACTGCAACTTCAAGTGTGCGTCCGCAGCATGTAGCGAAACTTCCTATATAGATCGTATGATAGTTGATCACATAGTTGCTCATATAAATGATAGTGAAGTTCAGAAAGAACTACTCAAGCAATCTGACGTCTTGAAATTGGAGACAGTTGTTCAAAAATGTCGAGCTGCGGAAATGGGAAACACATATAAGTTTGAAATTGACAACCCAAACACCGAAAAAATGTTGATGTCTGT
Source organism: Apolygus lucorum (assembly GCA_009739505.2). Classification (NCBI taxonomy): domain Eukaryota; kingdom Metazoa; phylum Arthropoda; class Insecta; order Hemiptera; family Miridae; genus Apolygus; species Apolygus lucorum. Next base: position 39,196,291 of record CM019171.2, on the reverse strand, counting down.
TACACTAAAAAATATAGTAAAAATCGCTCTAGAATTGCCTATGATTGTAAAAAAATGTCATACGCGACACGAACCACGTAAATGCCCAGCATGGGATAAAATGTGTACAATATGTAACCTAAAAGGACATTTTGCTGTGGGATGTTTCAAACGCGATAAAAATCCGAAAGAACGCCGCGATAATCGCAGCTATAAAAATCAGCGTCGAAACCAACGCCAATGTAATGAAATAGAAGATGATTCGTCTGCATCCAGCGACTCTGAAATTTTCAACTGTGCCAGCGTTGAAGTGGAATTTGGCTGTAATGTGGTCAACACTAAGCAGATTGATAACAATGAATGGAGGGAATATGTCACTATAGAAGAAATACCTATCTATTTTAAATTGGATACGGCTAGTGACGTAAATATTCTACCTAATTCAATTTTCACTTCGATTGGTACAAAGAAAAAACCAGAAACCACAAAAATGAGAATAAAATCCTATGGAGGGTTCACAACTATACCTCTTGGGATCGTTAACTTAAAATGTGCCTACAAGGGCAAAATCAAAAATCTAGATTTCTTGATTGTTGAGTATGATTCATCACCTATCCTAAGCGCTCGTTCTTGCAGTCAGCTAGGACTTCTACAAAGGCTGTATGACATACAGAATAAAACTGATACGGTTGAAAACTCAGAACTTGGCACATATAAAGTGAGAACAGCGGACAATAATAATAGAGTGGTTATAAAAAATAAAAAATTTGATCTACATACGGAAACAGTGAACAACAAATCAACTTCGCCTGGAAACGATGCAATGAAACAGAAATTTGTGTCTAAATACAGGGTGTAAGCCTAACTGGTCTGCCATACGGTACCAGTCGATTCTACAACTAATTTGCAACAAAAAATGTCTTATAGCAAATTTTCTTTTAAACCCTTCGTTTTCGAGTTATTTCAACTTTAAACTTTTTTTTCGTGATTTTGACCTTATGTCATTAAATTGGTCATAACTCCGTTAATTAGCTGTGTAAATTACAATTTGAGGATACCGTTGGAAAGAGCATTAAATTTCCTATCGGATAGATGCCTTAACTTTTTTTTGAGTCAAAGTTTGAGACATGAAAACGTCCTCTAAAAAGAGAATTTTACGTAATTTTGGAAACCTCGCATTTTTTCAATCTCAAATTGAACTACGAGAACCCATACTTTTTCAAGATGCAAGAACAGTGAAAACTGCACCAGAATCTCAGCTTTCCAATGGTATAATCAAAACATATTATACAACCGAATTTAGGGGAGACATTCGTGTTTGAACGCGGAAAAACGTGCATTTTTTCGAACGAAATCGGCGCTCCGCCTAGTCGATCTGAGGGGTCGGACGATGGGAGTGGGTGGGTCGGCGCCCCAGTAGACCGCGAGGCCCCCGGAAACAGGAGGCCAGAGCGCTGATTTCGTTGAAAAAATGCACGTTTTTCCGCGTTCAAACACAAATTTCTCTCCTAAATAGGGTTGTAGAATATGTTTTGATTATACCATTGGAAAGCTGAGATTCTGGTGCAGTTTTCACTGTTCTTGCATCTTGAAAAAGTATGGGTTCTCGTAGTTCAATTAGAGATTGAAAAAATGCGAGGTTTCCAAAATTACGTAAAATTCTCTTTTTAGAGGACGTTTTCATGTCTCAAACCTTGACTCAAAAAAAAGTTAAGGAAATTATCCGATAGGAAATTTAATGCTCTTTCCAACGGTATCCTCAAATTGTAATTTACACAGCTAATTAACGGAGTTATGACCAATTTAATGACATAAGGTCAAAATCACGAAAAAAAAGTTTAAAGTTGAAATAACTCAAAAACGAAGGGTTTTAAAAAAATTGCTAAGAGACATTTTTTGTTGCAAATTAGTTGTAGAATCAACTGGTACCGTTTGGCAGACCAGTTAGGCTTACACCCTGTATAATGATTTGTTCACAGGTATCGGTAAACTACCTGTCACAGTAAACATCAAGTTGAGGAAAGATGCTGTTCCTGTTGTTCGTTCAGCTCGTCGGTTACCTGAGGTCCTGAAGGTCAAACTAAAAAAGGAACTCGACCGTCTAGTTAAACTAGAAATCATAGGAAAATAGATGAACCTACTGAATGGGTTCATGACATAGTTCTAGTCGAGAAGAAAGATGGGTCACTTCGTTTATGCTTGAACCCCATTCCTCTAAACAAATACATAATGCGTGACCACTTCAGCATACCAACATCCGAAGAATTAACTTCCAACCTCGCTGGTAAACAGTATTTTACTGTTTTAGATTACAAAGAGGGATTCCATCAGTTTGTGTTGTCAGAAGAATCAAGCAAGTTATGTACCATGAATACACCATTTGGCAGATACTGCTATAAACGAATGCCCTATGGTTGTGCCTCTTTTCCCGAAATCTTTCATAGAGAAAACTCGAAGATTTTTGGTGATATTGAGGGGGTGCAAGTCTTGTTCGACGACATTATCGTTACAGGATTTAGTGAAGCTGAACATGACAGAAATTTGATGAAAGTAATGGAAAGAGCAAAAATTAACAATGTTAAATTTAATAAGAATAAAATTCAATATAAATTGAAATCAGTTAAATACATGGGACTAATTTTTACAACAGAGGGAGTACAACCAGACCCTTGTAAGAAAAAAGCCATAAATCTGATTGAGTAACAAGACCACGTGAATACCTAATTATTTATCGAACCCTTAATAAACCATTAAATTAATACAGTTATGGTAATTTGAGTGACATGAGGTCGAAAACACGAAAAAAATTTTGAAACTGGAAAAACTAGGGGTGTGTCGGTCCAGGTATTTCCCTGGAACGGTTCCAACGGTTACGGTGACAAAGATGTAACCGTTCCAAATTACCGGTACAGTTCCATTACAGATACAGGCGATCAAATCCCAATCACACGGCATGGATGAAGCAGACAGTCAAATCCCTATCGTCCTTCTTCCATGCTTATGATCTCAACTTGCAATACAATAGCATCATTTTCCTTGACAATTCGCTAAAAGGAAGGAATTTGAAAAAGTGTTACAAAAGAGGCAATTTATTATAAATACTAGTTACCAAACAATTCAAGGAAAGAATAATGACGTTGCAGTTAAAGAACTTAACATGACAATAATAAATTAATAAAACTGGAGACAACTTCCATGCTAACCAGTCCAGAAGATAACTTCCCGCTCAAGAGCCATTCCATGATTCCATGAACCATTCTCAGTCCATGGAAGTAGTAAAGGTACAACAAGGAACAGAACTTAGAACAAGATCCATGCTTACCGGTCCCGAGTCATTGAACCATTCTCTATGATATCTTATCGGTCCGGTTCCATCCTTACCGGTCCAGTTCCATTCTCACCAATCAAAATGATCGGATTGATGAGATGATTGATCAGATCATTGTGATTGGTGAGGATGGAACTGGACCGATGGGAAAGATTCTCTTCCCGGTCCAGAGCCATTTCAAGATATCTTATCAGTCCGTGGAACTGGACCGGTAAGGGTCGAGTTTTTGTCACTGCGTGGAACCGTTCCAACCTGATACTCGGTTCCACAGTCCCGGTACAGCTGTACCGACACACCTCTAGGAAAAACAAGAGGTTAAAACAAAATTGCTAGAAGACATTTTCTTACTTAATTTGTTTTCCGGTACACCCTGTACGTGCCTATCTAATGACTTGTCTATCTAATATTCTTGAGGAACGAAATGTATCAAAATATTCTCAAATATTCCTCCACATAATCTTTTTTTGTGGTGCTACTGTTGGAGTTTCTTTGTCTTTTTCTGCTCATTCCTCCTCAATTCATAACGTTACCTACTTTTCTTTTCAAGTTTTCCCTTCTTCTGAACGTACGTCGTTTTTTATCTCCTACTTTCCTTGTCTTCCACTTCAAATGATGTATTTTTTCTCAGCAAACAAGAAACATTCCGATGTTGAGTCTTGACAACTGGTTACTAAGAGTAAGTTACAAACAGGGCTTGAAATGGTTTGGGATCCAACACGATTCAATACGAAGAATCTGCCGACGCACGAAGAACCGCATGAAATATATCTTGGAAGAATTTAAAATTTGGCTCATAAACTCGAGTTTAGGTTATGTTAAACTCGCGTATGACAGTCACAAATGGCCTTAATATAGTCGAAAATAAAATTTAAAAAAAAAACAAAGTTCTTTAATTGAATTGCATATTTTTTTGCCTCCAAACGAAGTTCCCAATTTGTCATCCACTATTTTAATATTTCCTTGTTCGGTCACATTTTGAAGATGTACAACGATTTCGAAATTTTTTTATGACGACAATGACTTGATAATGTCATCATACGGGGGTGGATCAAATATAAACGGGACTTTATTTTTTTTTTAATTTTATTTGTTAGAAAATAAAAAGCGGGTATATGTCACTTTTCTACATAGTCTCCTGCTTTTGTGACACATTTTTCCCAGCGTTCGGAAGTTTTTTAATCCCAGCATCAAAAAACGATGAAGGTTGCGTCTGAAGCCAATTGCGCACGAACCCCTCGACCCCCTCATCATCCTCGAATCGCTGTCCGCCTAGGGCTTCTTTAAGTGGCCTTAACAAGTGAAAATCACAGGGCGATAGGTCAGGGCTGTAGGGAGGATGATCAAGTGGAGTCCAATGCATTTCTTCCAATTTTTGAACAGTTAGAGCTGCAGTGTGGGGCCTTGCATTGTCGTGGAGGAGGATGACGTCACGAATTGGTTGATTCCGTCTTTTGCTGCGATATGCAGCCCTCACCTGAGTCAGCAGCTCACAATAGTAGGCAGCATTGATTGTTCTTCGCTCATGCAAAAAATCAATGAGCAAAACGCCTCGATAGTCGAAAAAAACAGTTGCAAGGACCTTGCCAGCAGACAGTCGAGTTTTTGCTTTCACTGGGGCTGTCTCCCCCTTCCTCCGCCACTCCATACTGGCTTGCTTCGATTCGGGTGTGTAATGATGGACCCATGTTTCATCGCAGGTGACGATGCTAGCCAAAAATGCTTCCCCTTCTTCCTCAAACCTTGCAAAAAGCCTCTGACAGACCTCCAAACGTCTCAACTTCTGATCTGCAGTCAAAAGGCGAGGGACCCATCTGGCACACACTTTACGGAATCCTAGGTGCTATGTAATGATCGTTTGGCAGCTCCCATAACTTACCCCTACCTGCTCAGCGATTTCGGAGACAGTCACACGTCGATCATCTTCAAGAATGTCACGAACCGCTTGAATGTTCTCATCCGTAATGCTGCTCCGGGGACGACGATCGTGTTCCTCATTCTCTACTCGTTCTCTTCCCTCCTGAAACTCTTTGTGCCAGGCAAACACACGGGTCCTAGAGAGGGTTTGGTCCCCGAACTGGGCAGTTAACCTTCGAAAAATTTCCGAAGGTTTGACTCTTTCACGGATAAGAAATTTTATGATAATTCGTTGCTCAATGGAAACGGGCACCTTTTGTTCAGACATCGCGATAACTACTCATGAAAGGTTGTAAAGGGGGAGACGCCCCCCTCATCCACCTTCTAATGAACCTGTTCAAACAATCTCGAAGTGATCTCGCTTCTGTCAACCGTCGGCGCTCAGAGGTCAGAGTCCCGTTTATATTTGATCCACCCTCGTAGTTGACTACCTACTATTAGTAAACACCTATTTATTTTAGTAAAATAGTGGATCATTTTTTGGAATATTCTATATCTCTCTTTTTTACTGAATCACGAATGCCGTTCCCTTACGATGAACTGCCTCAAGAAACATTTTTGATTGATCGCGTATGATATTCAAACGCATTCATAAAACTCAATTTCCTGTACATAAAAATTATACACACGTACCTACATAATTTGCTATTTTATTTACTATGTCACATTGTAAAATACACACTGCCCTTTCACCCTTTTTTATTCATGTTGGAGCGTAGGTGCTGCGATTTTTATGCGAAATATACTAACTTCTACAAGATGTAACAGGAGTGGTTCGAGACCTTTCTCCCGCGTATTCTACAACTAATTTCCGACAAAAAGTGCTTCTTGACATTTTTTGGTTCCCCACTCAAAATGTCTTTTTTTTCACTTTGAAAATTTGTTTCGTGTTTTTGATCTTTGCTCAATAAATCTACCATAACTCTCTCAAGTCAAGAGTTAGCTCAAATCTAGAACATCCGTTGGAAAAAGCGTTAAATTTGCAATCTTTTTGATGCCCAATAACATTTTTGTAAGTGAAGATGAGATGTGCAAACGACGTATGAAAAGCAAAACTCGTAAAAATCTTGGAATCGCTTGGGTTTTCAGTCGTTTTTTAGGAGCCTTATCAATTCTCGACGCAGAATTGTGAAACCTAAAAAGTGCGCTAAAATGTCGGCTTTCCAAATTTTTTTTTCCAAAATATTTTACAATCAAATATATTGGAGAAATTTGTGTTTTAACGAGGAAAAACTTGTACTTTTTCAAAGAAATAAGCGCTCTGTCCTCCTTGTTCCAGAGGCTTCGTGGTCTACTGAGGCGCCGACCAATGCAAATTTCTCCCCTAAATTTGATCGTTTTTTTTATTTAAGCGTTTATTAGTCAATATATCAACTAGTTACAATTGAGGTATTATACAACACGTAACTATCTAGATATTTACTTCACATATATATTACGCGTTTCTCATGCAAGTGTTAGTCCAATGACTTTCACTACATTAAAGTTACACTTCAGCATCCAAGGTCCAGTGGCTTGATCCTTTTTAGACGTCGGATTTCATGAGTGTTGTCCAGAAGCTGGATGGCTTCTGGGTTTGTGTGTGCGTGAAGCCTCTTTTCGTAGTTTCTCGCGTATCTTTTTGCTACCTCGCTAATAGTCTCAATTTTGAGGTCCTTGTGGAGGTCATCATTACGAATGTACCACGGAGCATTCACAATACTCCTCAGTATCTTATTTTGAAACGTTTGAATAATTTTCATGTTACTTTTAGCTGTGCATCCCCATAGCTGTATACCATAGGTCCAAATTGGCATAAGTACTGTTTTGTATAACAGCACTTTGTTGTGTAAGCTAAGTTGTGAATGTCGGCCCAGGAGCCAATACAGTTTTCTGAATTTGATTGTTAGCTGTTCCTTTTTCTTTTTGACGTGTTCTTTCCACTTCAGCTTCGCATCTAGTGTCATTCCCAGATACTTAGCTGAGTTGGAATATGGGACTGTGCATTGATTCAATATCAGCGGCTTATTTGTAATTTTTTTGTTGGTGAAGTTCACATGAGTGGATTTGGTTTCGTTTAATTTGAGGCGCCATTTTCGAGTCCAATCTCCAATAGCATTCGTAGCTTCCTGTAGCTTTACTGTAGAGGTTTCAACTGTGTCTGCAACTGCCAAAACAGCTGTATCGTCTGCGAATGTGGCTATAGTTGTTCCCAATGTGCGAGGAACATCATGTGTATAGAGCAAGTAAAGGCGGGGTCCAAGAACACTTCCCTGCGGGACACCTGCTCTAATTTTGATCGTGAAATATTTTTTGATTACACCATTGAGAAGCTGACATTTTGGGGCACTCTTTAGGAAAGCGATTTCGAGATTTTGATAGTTTTGCTTTTCATACGTCGTTTGCACTTCTCAACTCCGACGCTTCTTCCAACGGATGTTTTAGATTTGAGCTAACTCTTGAATTGAGGGAGTTATGGTAGATTTATTGAGCAAATATCAAAAACACGAAAATAAATTTTCAAAGTGAAAAAAAAGGCATTTTGAGTGGGGGTACCCAAAAGTATCAAGAGGCAATTTTTGTCGGAAATTAGTTGCAGAACACGTGGGAGAAAGGTCTCGAACCACTCCTGTTACGCGCTGTATAAGGAAGAGGCTTCTGAAAGTTTCTTCCAGTCCGCCAGGTGTCATCACAGAGGCCTGAGGACTGAATCAGAACAATCACACTTTAGTCTGAACCATTTTGAAGTCTGTCTCTTCCACCTTTCTGTACAATCTCGTCTGTTTTGTGTGTTCAGGATAAACAAAGTGATGCCCCACCAGTGCCTCCCCCTCCGCAAGCCTACACCCCTTCCCAGGGTATGTTTACCAGTGTTTCACCCTCGCATGTCAATTCATCACATAAGTCGCTTATTGGCCAACTTTTTAGTCATAATTCCAAAAAGAGAACAAAGTATGTATTTGACATTTCATAATTTTCTGGCATGACCATATTCTACCTTTTTTCATTGCTAATGAAGACGTTAACTGACGAGTACGGCCTACTACGAGTGGTTCCTAGTCATGGGTTTGTTTGATTTCAAATCCAGTCTAAATCATTCATGTAAATATGCTGTTAAATGAATTCGCGTCAAATCTCAAGGGGGTCTTAGGCCCACTTTCACCAAAAGTTGTTCTAAACTTGCTTAGCTAAACGCGTTAATAGTTAATCTGAAGGAATAAACCCGGCAAGATGGCGAGCGTCTTTCACCAACCCAAATCATCGTAAAACGTTGTTTAAGATAATCGAGTTTGTTTAAACTTTAAATGTCGAGCAGATCGAATGAAAGTTGGACATTATGACGCACTTGCGGCAATAGAAACGTTGAACAACAACCACCCCCGCGCTTGCTATCAGCGGATTACCGCCTTGTGCAACTTTATCAGTCAGTTTTTCGAGTTCCTTGTTCTGTTTATTTGCCGATTCCTGTGGTTTGTTTCGAGTTTACCGGTTCCCTTCGTTTTATTGTGCTGAATATTTTCATCACCTACCTATTGAGTTATTAGACATCATCATTTTGAGCCGCAACGAGCGCAATAACTCCAGTATTTCTCCAGACTCAAGTACCTTCCTTGATGTATCCTAGTGAAACACAGTGGCCGCCGCCTTTTTCTGAACGGTAGGAATTTACTTCGATAATTTGAATGATTACCGATGGATGTAAACTCGAAGATGAGGGCCCCCGATTTCACCTCAATAGAAAATTATTTTGGTCGAACTGGTCTTTTATGATGGTCAATTTGTATAATTGGTCCGAATAGAAACAACCAAGGAATGTAGGTTGCACTATTATGTTATTCAAAAAACCATTATTCATTTTAAATTAACGTGTTGAACTTATTTATATGACGGGAACTCGAGGCGATTGTCAATCTAGTCGAGCACTTGGATGACTGGGGGCTTGGAAAGGCGGAAATTCAGTAACGTCTAATCTCGGAATGTGGAATCCGATCCAGGATTCGACTCGGACGTCGTCGTCATCGTCAGACGAGTCAAGAATAATTCGAAATGCAAAAAAATTCGCAATTTCATTTCGAAAACAATCACAAATCAATGCGCGGCCATATTGAATTGGTAGTTAAACGAGGTTTCCTAGTTTATTCGGCCGATTTTCGACCGTTTAAACTCGAACCCCCCAAGATGGTGTTTAAACTCGTAAATCGCTCTGGTGAAAGACGATTTTTACTAAACGTCGATTATCTCTCGCCTCGTCTGGTTTAAACTCGTTTGGAACGTTTGGTGAAAGTGGGCCTTAGTCGGTCGCCGTTCGTTCCTCGTTCCGGGTTAGTATTTCCGTAAATTACAGGCGCTCAAACTTTATAAATTGAGCCCCTGAAAAGCCAAGTGGCATAAGTCATGGAAATCTGTTTTTGAGATGAAGCATTTGTTGCGTCCAGCTTACTGAAAAACTCCCAAATTCATTTGCCCATCGAACTTGTGATGCCTTCTCTTGGGCTATTCTCGAAGCGCTAGACTTATGCCACTAGGCCAATAAACGAAGGTGAATGTTCATATTACGTTTCCGCACTCATATCCGTTTCATCCGAACTTTGACTTATGCCACTTGGCTTTTCAGGGGCTCAATTGTAACTAAATTTGAAATTTTTAAGGATTTTTGAAATTCATTAGTGCACTAGTCCAGGGAATTGAAAAACTGAAAGATTGCCGATGGAATCATCAAAATCGAACAATAATCGCCACAGAAAACGCTGCAAATTATTACACAAAGGTTTATTATTTTTCTATATAGATCACTCGTCTGCAAAGAACAAGGCTTTGCCTTTGATACCACCAACCATCACGAAGAAAAACATCGATCGCATTTCGGTCAGCTAAAATTTGAACGGAGATTAGGCCTCTTTTGCGATTCACACTCGTGTTTCTGATCTATCGTAAGTCCAACCCTTAAGTTCTTGTAGGGAGCGATCGGTTTGTCCTACAGGGCTCCGCTTGGTATCTAAAAATGCAATACTATCTTAAATTGATGGAAAAACAATACCTTTATATCAATTTTTTTAGTTAGGGAGATTTCAAAATTGTAACCCTTAGAAGTGATTGACGTCAACCTTCGTGGCACAACTAGACCCCAAAAGGAGCCTACATACCAAATTTCATCAAAATCGGTCAATGCTAAGTGGCAAAAGTGCCGCGTACGGCGGACGGACGGCCAATTGTTTATTCGATTTCTGGATTCTACTTACCTTCAAACGTAAACCAACAAATTTTGAGGGGGGTTAAAAAAAATTTTCTTGGTCGCTCCCAAAGGTTCATTGTTGAAAATAATAAACCAAAATGGGAAAATCCTGAATAAACTTTTTTCCCCATTTTCCTCTGGCAATTATTGTTCAATTTTGATGATTCCAGCGGCAATCTTTTAGTTTTTCAATTTCCTAGGCTGCTGCCCTAATGAATTACGAAAATCCTTGAAAATTTCAAATTTAGGTACAACTTTTAAAGTTCGAGCCCCTGTTATTTAGGGAAATACACACCCGGAACGAGGAAAGAATGGCGACCGACTGAGACCCCCTTAAATAAAAAAATAAAAAAAAAACTGACATAAAAACCGAGTTTCGGTCACTGTTCTGCTAAAAATGGGCTAAATAAAAAATGGATGGCGTCACGTGAATCAGCGTTAAAAAATGATGAAAACTCATGTACCACACTTGGGGTTTACTGGAATCCATATTTTGCGCAATTTTGGTAGTCAGGCAACTTAGCGCGCTCGCGGAACGAGTTGTGAGCGCTAAACAAACAAATTGGAGTCTACTAGTCATGAAATTGCCTAGAATCCAAATCTGCAAGAAAAAAAAGGTGTTCCCATTCGAAAAATCATAGTTGGTGTTCATTGCGCACGTGCGCAATCCGCAACGTGATCATATTTGAGATCCTTGGAAAAAAATTATGTAGATTTTGAAACAATAATGCAGATTTTTGAAAAATAATAATTTATCACAGAAATTATGGTCCCTGTATTTTGGTAGAACTGTTCGTAACAATATTTTTAGTTGGCAATAATGCCAACAAAGATGGTTTCCATCGTAATAATAGAGAGTTTTTGGTGCCAAAATCTCACAGGCCCTGTTAGGAGGAGACTAGCGCGAGCAACAGAGGATGCTACCCAGTTGAAGGTGGAAGGACGTTAACTTTGGACAGGGGGGGAATGGAGGCGCTCGTCACGGTGGGCCTCGAGGAACGGGTGACTGTGTGGGGGCACCCTTTCATCGTCGCCCGCTGTTGTCGGGAGGCAAATCCATCGTCACCCGCGAACTCCGTGCTTTGTGAAGAGGTTCCACGGGCCCGTTAGTGGCTGCCAAAAACTCTCTATTATTAGTATTGATAAGCGCGTTCCCTGTAATTTGGTGGGTTTTTTCATCTCTAAGAATGTTTAGCTTGGAAGTGCAAATTCATGTTGTCGCGTCTTTCTTCATGAAGGATTAAAGGCCCGATCACACAGGACGCGTTATAACGCGGCGCTCAGGGAACGCGCGTTCTCCCCGACGTTTGGCGGTATAGCTACGTCACACACATCGCGTTATATCGCGCGTCAGTTCGGCCTAGAACCCAGCATTGTGATAGTGTACTCCATGGTGTTCTCCTCTTTCTGTATCTTCTGACTTTCACATAAAGCTATGATAACTTCTAGTGATTCTGATGAGGAAGAAGCTCATCTTTTATTAGTTTTATTAGACGGCAAAAATAGACGGCATTGGGTGCACCCAATCAATAAAAAGAGACAAGATTTTGGGGAATACCACCGTCTATGTCGGGAGCTGCGATCACATGAGGATCGTTTTGAACTTCTTGAATGAGAGCTTCTGTATCCTCACTCATCTTGTAATAAACTCCTTGAACAACGAGGATAACGCCCTCAGCGCGCGTTACTTTTGTAAATTTGTACAACCGGAACGCGTGACGTCGCGTTACTGAAAGTATCGCGGCGTCTTAACGCCGTGTGTGGCGGGGATGATGCAACTGCATTGCATACAACTGTAACGCCGTAACGCGACGTTACTCGAACGCCTAACGTCGCGTTATAACGCGTCCTGTGTGATCGGGCCTTAAGATGATATTGAAAGAAGTTGATTAGAATGCCAGTTTGAAATGTTCGAACACATCTGAGATACTTGGTTGTGCCGTTATCGTAGAATTGTTCTGTTTATTTCGTTTTTCTCTCCTACGCTTGACGTAACAAGACGTTCATTTTTATGTCATCCAACTCCAAGATTATTAGTATTTAGTGCATCATTCGCTTCACTAACTGCAATATCTACCTGCATTCATGTTTCTTTGTCCACTATTATTTAATTGTATGCAATGTTAATCTAATTTATTACTACATTTATCAATTCATATCAATACTTTATCCTTTCAATTTCTCTGCTGTATTATTAAACTTTTTTTGCAGCTTATTTTTCTCTATGTGGTCTCGTCTGATGTGTTGAGTCTCATCAATATCTCTTGTTTTGAATGCTAATAATGAGTTTTTCATTAAAACTCGCGTTTTGACCCAATGGTTTTCGGCTAGGTTGAGGTCGTGGAAGGAATAGAAATAACTGTTGAAGCGCTCGCTGGGAAGTTGGAAACAATCTTTTCGATAAATGAAAATACTATCTAATATAACTAAATTAACGCTTCACGCCTGCGGAAAAACTATGGAGTTTTTCATACTGCTTGTATGGCAGTTCTAACCTCCAAGCGGATACACAATAGAGTATTTTTGTACTTTCCATTACCTTTTCCACGTATCTTCTCTCAAACTCCAAGATTTTTTTATTTTACGCGGAAAGCTTCCCGTTGACAGGAGAAGCAATCTTTTGGCGTTTCCAGAAATGGGTTGTCTTTTTTATACCGACAAAATATCACCTTCCTTGGGGATAACCTCATAGTTGATGGAATTGAGCTACTGTCTTTCTTCTTCCATGGAGTACCAAAGGCAACAAACTACGTTTAATACAACGCAACACTGGAGGTTGAACTTGAAAAGAAGATTTCAGTTTCCACCACTATCCACTATTATTTGTTCGTTTTTGAATCTCGATTGTCTTGTTTTTTCACATTATTCACAATCAGAATGTACAAAGCAACCAATTCCAACTCCAACCAGGGGTTCTGTATGTAGTTTAATATACAGGGTGTCCCATGTTAAGGACCGAAAAAGTTCGGGAGTCGATTCTACAACTAATTTTAGTAAGAAAGTGTCTCTTAGCAATTTTTCTTTAGACGCTTAATTTCCGAGTTATTTTAATTTTAAGATTTTTTTCGTGTTTTCGACCTTAAGCCATAAAAATGACCATAACTCGCTCAATTCACAAGCAATTCAAAATCTAACTACACCGTTGGATAGGGCATTAAATTTACCATCTTTACAATGGTTATACAACAATTTTTGTAAGGTCGTGATGGGTGAAAAATCAACTCGTAAAGTCATTTTTGTAAAATTGTCAAAATTTTGTACTTTTTCTTTTGGTTATTAAGGTGTTACTTCCACATGATTTTCCACGTACCTCTACATCAAAAACTGCGCAAAGATCTCAGCTTTCCAATGGTATAATTTGTTTTAATTTTACTCCGCTAATTAGGGGTGAAAAATACGGTTGAATGCTAAAAAACGTGGTTGCGCTCATGGAAATCAAGGTTTCCTGGTTCGTTGGGCCTCGGGCAGGTTCGACGAATTATGGGTGGAATTCTACGTCATTTTCAACGCTATTATACTGATTCCATCACCGTTGGTATGTGAAAGCTCAGTATTGAATTTTGGTAGGTCCGAATCTTTTTTTTAAAATTTACTTGGTATTTATGCACGAGTTGAATGTTCAATTCTCGCAACTTTCTCGATTGTATGAAAAAATATATATCTCATAAAGAATAGCGTGTAGATGTGGAGTTAAAAATAAAGATAAATAATGATATTTTAGAGAAAGTAAAAATGATATTTATGAACAAAAATAATCTTTATGTTCATCGAAGTAGGTACGTTATTGGCTCAACATAAATGAGATAATAAATTATCCTCTACTCCGTCTTTGACTTCGTTTGTCATTCGTTCGGATACCTGTAATCACAAAGCTAAGTTTTTTACAGCCAAGTAGAAAATAATTGAGGAATGCCAAAATTTGAAGCAGTGGTCATCATATTACCGATTCTGAGTAAGTGCTCAATGTGACCTCCTCCTTCTTCAATACATAATGTGCATCGTCTCCTGACAGCTCCTACGGCTCGTTCCAACGTTTAACGTCGTACTTGGTTGTAAAAAACTTAGCTTTGTGATTACAGGACGAATGACAAACGAAGTCAAAGACGGAGTAGAGGATAATTTATTATCTCATTTATGTTAAGCCAATAACGTAGGTACTTCGATGAACATAAAGATTATTTTTGTTCGTAAATATCATTTTTACTTTCTCTAAAATATCATTATTTATCTTTATTTTTAACTCCACATCTACACGCTATTCTTTATGAGATATATCTTTTTTCATACAATCGAGAAAGTTGCGAGAATTGAACATTCAACTCGTGCATAAATACCAAGTAAAATAAAAAGATTCGGACCTACCAAAATTCAATACTGAGCTTTCACATACCAACGGTGATGGAATCAGTCTAATAGCGTTGAAAATGACGTGGAATTCCACCCCTAATTCGTCGAACCTGCCCGAGGCCCAACGAACCAGAAACCTTGATTTCCATAAACGCAACCACGTTTTTTAGCATTCAACCGTATTTTTCATCCCTAATTAGCAGAGTTAAATTAAAACAAATTACACCATTAGAAAGCTGAGATCCTTGCGCAGTTTTTTATGTAGAGGTACGTGAAAAACCATGTTTAAGTAAAACCTTAAGAATCAAAAGAAAAAGTAGGAAATTTTGACAATTTTACGAAAATTACTTTACGAGTTGATTTTTCACCCCTCACGACCTTACAAAAATTTTTGTATAACCACTAGAAAGATGGTAAATTTAACGCCCTATCCAACGGTGTAATTAGATTTTGAGTTGCTCGTAAATTGAGCGAGTTATGGTCATTTTTATGGCTTAAGGTCGAAAACACGAAAAAAATCTTAAAATTAAAATAACTCGGAATTTAAGCGTCTAACGAAAAATTGCGAAGAGACAATTTCTTACTAAAATTAGTTGTAGAATCGACTCCCGACGTTTTTCGGTCCTTAACATGGGACACCCTGTAGATACATATTAACTAATATTTATAGTAGATTGTTAATGTCAATTGAATTGGATAATAAAACCTTCGGAAAATTTGGTCTGTAATGAGGTAGATTGACCCAAAGTGATAATGTTGGGATTTTCTTAATTTTTTATTTGATCTAGATTTATTTATCAAGAAATTACTTTCAAAAAATATATAAATCTACTACTATATGAATACAAAAAAAAATTATTAATGAAAACGAGACTTGAAATTTACTAGGAGGTGAGGACTGAAAACCAGCCAAACTAACCTTGTTGATGATAGCTTCACGTTAACGTCATTACAAGAGTTCACTTCTTCAAAATTTCTGCGAAAAAATTCCATGGAAAGGTTAGCATCTTAGAGTGCTCGCTCTAGCTGCTCTTTTTCAAATTTTCGTTTTGGCAACTTGGGAAGTACAAAAATACTTTAATACCAATGGGGTAGTTGCATGATTTTTTTTGTATTTTTTCTGTGTAGAGAATCTCTATTGAAGTACGTAACTGCAAATAAAACTCCCGGAAATGCTTCCAAAAAATTTAGAGATTTTTTCGAAAAACGGGATTTCGGATTCAGGCGGGAAAACCTACACACGGACACTGCGGGGTGGGGGCTACGTCACGGGTGTGAAGGGGGCCAAGAGACCCGGGTTGCTATCGAAGTACCCCGAGCCGATGTACCCCCCGGGCTTGTTTACGTTCGTTTGTGGCAATAAAATTGGAGAATCACTCACACTTTGTGGTGCTTTCATACTGAATTTTGCTAGCTGCGCAATCGAAACATGTTGCATCAAAGATTGTGTTTCCTACTGGCATTCCCTCCACTGCAACTTAAACCTCATATGGTTGTGAAGAAATGCGGTGTTCTGGTGTTACTCGAGCCACAACCTCGCAAATTTGCTAGATTCTCCTAAGTTGGACATAACCAACATCGTTTTATTTAACAATTTACTAACACTCATTGGTACTACGTTGTACAGGATAATGACACTACAATGAAACTTCCAATAAATGAGCAACCATTTGGATGAAGAAGTACTACACACAAGAAATCACAATTACAACTGACCTTTTACTATAAAAGTGTCAACTTACCTCACATTATTGGCTCCTTTTATTTCGGCGCTGACGAACTTGTTATTGACGTAAAAATCGTGCAACATGCCAATATTTATGTACGGAATATTTTCCAGGGATGCTACCTCGAAACTCTAGTTGATGGCTCTCCTTTTTGGCATATTGACATTTTATGTCAATACTTTGGCACATAAACGAAAAAAAAGTTACGGTTGTTTTTCTGATGATTTCTACTTACAGCCAAGTTGTTCCTATCGAACTTTATCTTCGTCATTCGCGTTTGTAGAAAAATCGTTCACCATTCGTTGGAAAGCCCTACATTTACGCATAAATGATATACTGCCAAAACCGTTGTACTTATGGAAGAAACTGAGAGTACCCCTGAGTTAAAAGAACTATCAACAACATACGAAAGCAGATTGGTTAGGTAGCGGGAAAAAGTGAAGACCGCACTACGAGAAAGGGCCACCCGAAAAACTGATAACGTGATAACTATGACCGTTAAAGCAACGGGGTTAATCGAAGTACCCCGCGCCGATGTGCCTCCCGGGCATCGGCAAAACAGCCAAAATTATGCTTCAAAATTTTCAATTTAAACGATTAATTCAAACATAAAAAACCTGAAAAATATATTTCAAAGTTTTTTTAATCATCACTATCATTTTGCAAGTATATTTCAATGTTTCTGACTCGAATTGTCCTCGATTGCAGTGATCTCAACGCACTCTATCGTGAGATTCTCGTTTAGGGGTGACGTAACAGGAGTGACCCGCCAACACTAAAAAGGATGGTACTTCTTTATTGAAATACGGCTAAACTAAATGGAATTTCGAACTGAAAACTGGTCCATATACGTTTTTAAGTGCGCTAAATTCGAATCTGAAGTCAAAAACACGAAATTCCGACCCATGCAACTACCCCATTATCACCCAAACGTCTAAACTGCACTGGGTAGCTTTAGTTCATTTATCCTCTGATATGGATAGTAAAGTGCTTTAATAATTGTTTCTGTTCTATTAAGGCAGGGGACGACATTTTTGTATTAAAAAGAGTGTAATTACCAAACGTTGTTCTCAATTCTTCTCTCAACTAGTGCGAACTTATACCAGATGAATTTCAAACACATTAGGTCTGTTACTTGAAACCATTTGGAGGGAAAGTGATGACGATGCAGGGAGTACTGTTCCTCTTCCTCACTGAATATCATTGGATCAAAAATGTTTTGTTTTGTCCATAACTTCGCCTTTGATGGACGACTTGATCAATTTGGTGATCATACCCGTTCCTCATGAAATAATCTCACTCATATTTCACCGTTAAAACGACCAGCTTCAAATAATGGTGTGCATTAGAAGCTTAACCATCATGAATGTTCATACCGTCATTCATCATTCCGTACATAGTTTCTAATGCAGTTGGTCATTCAACAATAGAGACTAGAGATGCACTTAGAGAACATGTGAGATGGCAATGGTGGTGGTATGTTGTAGAAGATAGCTTGTCCGAAGAGGAAACCCACTCTGGTGACAACACCTCACTAGTGAAGAAACAACGGGTTAGCCAGCGAATCGCTAGACAAGCACAGAGCAAAAGGTAACGTAGTAGTCAGCACTTACTAAATTGTTTCGTTCATTCGTAACATTTCAGGACCAATCACTGTGCAATACTTTGGAGATCTTTATTAGGGAAAAGTTTGAGTTGAATTAGAACTCAGACGTGTAAACTTGTGTGATACACAAGGGTGGTCTGTAATCCTCGTCAACTTGCTGTTCCACCCCATTCCCACGCCTTTCCCTTGATTTCCTACGGGCCCTTACACTTAAGGTGCCATCTCCAGTTCCTATATAGGATCATGGTACCTGTTCCTGTTCGCTAGATCTAACTAGGGGTTTACACTATGTACGCTGTTACATTATATCAGTACTGTATCTGCCTGTTCATTCTCAAATCTTTTTTTTAATTCAACGATTTTCTTTAGACTCATCAAAACTTACTTGCTTATCAGGTTGCTCTAAAGGTTCATGTCTGTTATTCTTGTTTTGAACAACGTGTTGTGAAAGATAGTTTTCTGCAAATGAATAGCGGCCTTCACACTAGCGCGCTTTCCTGCCGGAAAGACCCCCAAAAGGGAAAGAGCGCAGGAAACAGTGTAGGTGTAAATGCAAAGTCTGGAGTGGGGGATTGCGTGCGCACTGGATGACGAGCTTTCCTCCGGTCCACATTTACTGGTAGTGTAAATCACATTCACGCTTTCCCGCACGCCTCCTCCCCTGCTTATCGGTTTAGTTTTTCTGGTCGTTTGTTCTACTTCCTTCAAATTCATGTAAAATGGATGTCCATCTTTGGTCAAAAGAAATGGTAACGGAATTCATAGATATGTACAGATCTTTTCCATGCCTGTGGAAAAGTAAAAGTGAGGAATACAAAAACAAAAATCTTCGGGATAATGCGTTATTAGCGATGATCGATTTGTGCAAAGCCCGCGGTTTTTCAGAAGCAAATCGTGATTTCGTGGCTAAAAAAATTCAAAGTCTTCGTGGTTCCTTCCGGAAAGAATTGAAAAAAGTTGTGGACAGCGAGCGAAGTTCATACAACGAGGGGCTCATCCTCAAGTAATTAGTGAAATCTTCGGGGTGGCTTTCCTTCAGATCGTAAATTAACGGCAAATGTCCGAAACGTCGTCTGTAATCTTTCACCCAGACCCTCCTTTTCCGTTTTTTATTAAAGATTCCACTTACAGCGGCGATTCCCACAATCGCCAACGTGGCGTTACGTCTTCTTTCCAACTCCATTTTAACACCACACAAAAACCTCGCACGCCAACCAAAACCGTTGGTTTGACGATCACTCCACGCTCCGGGGATTGCGTGCAGGATTCCCCTTTACACTAGCACTCTTTCCTTCGCGCTGTCAGGTGGACGCGCTTTCCTGTAGGAAAGCGTGTGCTCACTTTTTGCTTCCAAATTCTTTCCCGCACGATTGCGCGGACGGTTTTACTCGGTGGTTTCCTCGACGCTCCAGGCATGGAGGAAAGAATGCAAGTGTAAAGGCCGCTAATGACCGCTAGCTCGTTGGCAGGCTAAGCCTTTGTACGAAGGAATGTGTTATCTGTGGATGCGTAGTGGAAGTTGGCTAGCCTGTGATGTGAGATCTCGCCAGCCCACAACGAACTGAGGGTTTGTTCTGAGAAGCAGTGCCAAGGGGTTTGGAACAGGACACGCCCTTTTTTGTCTGTTCGGAGGAGCCCAGGCGCCTCTATCCCTTCCTCTTTCCAGTTCAGGTTCAGGACTGCTTCTTTGAACAAACCTTAACACCTTCAGTGCAGATGACCGGTCATACCTAGCATTTCAACTCTCTTTGGGGGAGGGGGCCTGTTACCTCCCCTTTTTGATATATTCCATTTTTTGCTTTTTTTTCGTCTTCAGTATGAGTTCAACTGTCTAAAACATTGTTTCGTTTGTTTTAACTTTAATACGAATTTTGCGTTCAAATTCACCAATATCGAACTTCAAGCTCGAAAAATTTTCAGTACGGCAGGGTTGCACGACTTTGGGACCCGCATTGAAGGTGTTGAGGGGGTCTCAGTCGGTCGCACGTTCCGGGTTAGTATTTCAAAAACTTACTGGCGCTCAAACTTCAAGTTTTACCTTTATTTGAAATTTTCAAGGATTTTCGAAATCCATTAGTGCATCAGCCTAGGGAATTGAAAATCAAAATCGAACAATAATTGCCGGCAAAAAATTAGAAAAACGGTTTATTCAGTTAGGGTTTTCCCATTTTTTTCTGGCAATTATTGCTGGATTTTGATGATTCCAGCAACAATCTTTTAGTTTTTCAATTCCCTAGACTGATGCAATAATGAATTTCGAAAATCCTTGAAATTTTCAAAAATAAGGTAATATTTTGTAGTAGGAAATACTAACCCGGAACGCGCGACCGACTGAGACCACTCTAGGCTAGCTCTTTACAGCCCTACTCCGCGTTAACCTGCTTTGCTGGGTCCTCACTACACTCTTAAACAGGGAACCAAGACCGAAAACTGCGACCTTACGAGTTGAATAATAATCCAATTTTGGTTTACTGTTTAATAATAAACCATTGGAAACGAGCAACAAACAAAGTTTAACCCCCCTTCCAAAATTATGGTTTAGGTTTCGAAATATGTAGAATCCGATAATCGAATTTTAAAAAATCTGTCTGGCACATTTCTTAGTCACCAGTTATCATTTGGGGATTAGTTGTGCCTTTGGTTAGCTTTTGGTTAGTGTCAGTTATTCTGAGGGTGAAAAATAGAGGTTATAATTTTCAAAATGGCCTAGCTCGAAAACTCTCAATATAAAGGTGTTCTTTTTTTTCAAAAATTTGAAAAGGAATTTTTAGAATCAAATGAGACCACTCAGAACTCTTTTGGTCAAACTGTGTATTTCAATTTTCTAGTTCTTCAATTCCCTAAACCCATGCACTAATGAATTTTGAAAATCCTTGAACATTTCAAATTTAGGTACAACTTTCAAAGTGTGAGCCCCTTCAATTTAGGGAAATACTGACCCGCAACTAGGATTAACGGCACGAGGGTACGAATGGGGATGGTCTCAGTCGGTTGCCGTTCTTTCTCGTACCGGGAGTCTAATCTCTTACGAACCGGCGCTCAGTAGCCCCTTCTACCCTCCCATCTGAAGGAGCAACATTGAAGGAACCATAAAATCAACCAATAATTGTCATATAAAAACGGGGAAACCCGTTTATTCACTGACTGAGGCCCCTTAACCCTTATTGCTTCCGAGTCTACCAAGGTAGCGGAAGCTTTGTTTTCACTTTTCAAGGACGAAAAAAAAAAGTTCTCCAAAATCAAAATTTCCACTCGCGTTTTGCGTTTTAGACCTTTCTGAACAATTTTGGTTCCGTGTCTGTATGTCTGTGTGTCTGTCTGTGTGTCTGTCATGAATTCCTTGTAACGCGCATAACTATACGAAGTTATTGTCCGATTTCGATTAAATTTTCAGGGATTGTGCGGGTTGGTGTGTAGACGGTCCCCTATGAAAATCATCATCCCCGGAGTGATGGAAGCGACTGCGCATGCGCAAACGTGAATTCCTTGTAACGGCCATAACTTCTACATTTTCCATCCGATTTCAATGAAATTTTCAGGGATGTTACAGAATAATATTTAGATGGTCCCCTATGAAAATCATCACCTTCGGACTGATAGTAGCCGCTGCGCATGCGCAAACGTGAATTTCCTTGTAACGGCCATAACTTCCACATTTTCCACCCGATTTTGATGAAATTTTCAGGGATTATGCGGATTAGGTTGTAGATAGTCCCCTATGAAAATCATCACCTTCGGACTGATAGAAGCGACTGCGCATGCGCAAACGTGAATTCCTTGTAACAGCCGTAACTTCAACTGTCCCCCAGGGGTCGCGGGTTCGAATCCCAGCCGAGGCTAAGTATTTTTTTTTATCCAATCACATACATCTACTCACTTAATTTTTCATCCGAATTTGATGAAATTTTCTAGGATTGTCCAGATTAGCGTGTAGATGGTCCCCTATGAGGGTAGTGAAAGGTACTTAGAGATTGGTGTTTTGAGATTAACAACTATGCATCTGATCATCTATTTAATCGGGTTATGGATACGAGGAAGCTATGTGCCACACCCACTTGGCAGACGTTTTTTCTTAGCTTGTCACCGCTCTAGTGACCAAACGTTTGCAGAAAACTCTCTATTTACTCCACTTCCGATCCTTAATGGCGATATGATTTTATAAATAATACATTCCATAACAACAGAAACACACTGATTGGTCCTGAGAGTTGTCTTTATTCATTGCTATTATTATAATAAATTGTTTTGCTACCGCTGCATTAGCTGTATTCAAATGTACTATATTCTCCCCTGTTGTTACTGCCATGTACAGATTTACTCTCCCTTGCTTATTATCATCTCTCATTTCCGTGGCCGTGGATTTTACGCTTCCCTTCATTATTTTTTATTACTATTTTAAAACATTTCTTGATAGCTTTGAAGCGTTTTATTTTCACAGCTTGCCCATAATTTTTGTATTACGTACTTATCAACCTAAATCGTGCGCAATCCATCTCATTGTTGTGCAACAAAACAACGGCTATAGTTTTTTAATAGGAGATTTAGTAGTTGCCAGTTGAACCTTTTATTTTAATGTTTTCAGTAAATTTACAAGGTAGATTATTTTATTCTGCTCAAACGGAATTTTCACCAGTAATAGCTATGACATAGTCCTCCGCAGTTTATGAACTACTAATAATTGTCCAAGGTTAGATAACCGAAGTAGTTTCGTGCTTAACTCGTGAATTCCACGATACTTTGAATCTCTAGACACATTAGACACGATTTCCATGCCTTTTTGATAACAAATTCTTTCTCCATTTACGAGTGAAGTGTCCCTTGATCCCCTCTTTAATGAATTTTCGAAGACAATATTTAAGCTATTCTCTACCTAGCATGCAATAGTCAAAATGTTCTGTACGGAAAATTAAAACAAAATTCATGAAAAACTTCGTAATAAAGTCATTTCTGGACATCAAAGCGAGGCTATTCTGAGTGATGAGAAAAGTACCTATCTATGGTAATAGCACCAATAAATACGTTGAGAAATACTTTTTTTAAAGTCTTAAAAGACTTTCTATTGTTTGTAAATTTGGTTTACTGATGTACTAAATAACCTTTATTAAAAAGGTTACGGATGGCGCAAGAAGTTCAGAGGAAACTGGAAGAATTGGAAGTAAAACAGAAAGACCTGGAAGCTCAGGGCGTTGCAGTTGAGAAAGCGTTGCGAGGGGAAGACTCAGGTCAGTGAAGTAGTTATATTCACATATTCTACTCTACAGGGTGTCTACACTTGAGTAGGGCATAACTGCAACGATTCTACAAGTTATTTCCAACAAAAATGTCATAATTTGGTTTTAACCCTCGTTTTTTCATGTTTTTTTTTTTTTCAATTTGAAGATTTTTTCGTGTTTTCAACCTTCATTAAAGCTGTCATAACTCCTGTAATTTACCAAGTTAATTCAAATTTGAGGATATAGTTGGGAAGAGCGTTAAATTTCCAAGCTACCTAGTGCAAAACCATAAAGTTTCAGCAATTAAACATTTCCAAAAAAATCTAGTTAAAAAGCAAATTTTAATTTTGTTTTCGATATTTGACTTTTTTGATCGAAGTTTTCACTCCGAATCCCTGCTCATTTCGATAGGCGCTCTTCGGAAAAAAACATGCTCAAACTGTCAGCTTTTCAACGGCTTATCAATTTTTCGTTTTGAAATTCAAATTGGAATGCCAAAAAACGCGTGTTTTACAAGAAAATCGAGTGTTTTACGCGGTGTATGGTGTCACCTTCGATCTCAAGATGACTTGACGAGTTTGGCATCATTTCCTACGTAATTTTTCACGCTGAATCCAATGGAGATACTTCCGATTAATTATGACTGCTATAAAGTGGATTTTTCTAAGAAATGACGGAAGATGATCAATGAAAAGAACCTCCGAAGTTAAGTTATGAACTCTGCAATGTTTTTGTCTACTGAGAGTCTCATAAGATTACTTCAACAAGACACAGATTAGACGATATTTTGATTGTCTAGAAAGGTGTTACTTTATGCTCACTACCATATCTGCTATCGCGTATGTTATGTACTTACAAATAATTAAGGTTTTCTTCGAAAAATAAATTTTATAGCAGTCAGAGTTATTCGGAAGGATTCAGAGTGAAAATTTCCTAGGAAATGATTCCAAACTCGTCAAGTCATCTTGAGGTGACCCTACACCGCGTAAAACACTCGATTTTCTTGTAAAACACGTTTTTTAGCATTCAAACTTGGTTTACTCTTCCTTAGTGAGAAGATGACGCTCTTTTGTATTCTTATCTGATATGTATTGTTGTTGTTGTATACATTTCATTGGTCTTGAACAGGCTAGAACGTCCTATGTTCGTGATATTCTCACAACGGACATTTTAGACTAGTACGATCAACTTTTCTAATGCCGTGTACTAAGCTAGAACGTCTTATGTCCCTGATTTTCCTTTCCATAGGACGTTTAAGCCTAGTAGGACTTAATTAGGACGTTCTAGCCTAGAATGGGTATGTGAAACTTGATAAATGGACATAGGACAAATCGATTATTGAAGCCTTTTCTGTGGACATAGAGCGTTCTAGCTTAGCTGAAAAGATGCGCCTGATCGAGAGCTACAACACGGTTTCCTCATCTCAAAATGTGCAAAAATGGACATAGGACGTTCTTACTAAGGAGGGCAGAATATGAGCATGTTTTTTTCGGAAAGCGCCCATCGAAATGGGCAGGAATTCAGATCAAAAAAGTCAAATTTCATAAAACTTTGAAAGTTTGCTTTTTGACTTGATTTTTTATAAATGTGTTATTGCTAAAACATTTTGGTTTGCGCTAGGTATCTCGGAAATTTAGCGCTCTTTCCCACGATATCCTCAAATTTCAACTTGGTAAATAACAGGAGTTATGACAGTTTTAATGACGTGAGGTCGAAAACACGAGAAAAATCTTTACATTGAAAAAACAAGGAGTAAACAAAATTGCTAGGAAAAATTTTTGTTGGAAATACTTCGTAGAATCGAATCCTGAAGTCACGCCCAACTTAGACACCCTATGTATCATTCATATGGAGATTTGCTTGTTGCATGTCAACTTGGTATCATCATCATCATCCAAATAAACCTATAGTTGGACCCGTCAAGGAAGGCATGAGAACTTACGGGATGCATTTCTGGTTTGCAGGTGAAAATAGAAACGAAAGCGAACTTCTGGCGGAATGGCTTCGGCTGACGAGGGAGAGAAGCGAAGCTAGAAGCAAAGAAAAGATGCTGGTCATCAGAGGACAAGAGATAGAGCTGGAACACCGCCATGCACGGCTTCAGGCTCAGCTCTCCGACATCATGAGTTCTTCACCTGGTAGGTTTCTTTCTCTACAGGAAACTAATCCAAAAATGTAGGCTACATTTTACTAGACATTAGGCGACATACCAGCGCTAGTTCTCCCAGGCCCCACAGGGAGCGCTGGATAGTCGGGATGACCGATGTTACCGATAATTTGATGTTAATGAGTCTTGTTAATCACATCAAGACAGTCCCAAGAGTGAAGCAAAGGCAAATTATAGATATTTTAACATGGAACATGTTTTAGCCATAGGATAACTCCTCGAAAAACGTTACGCGGGAGTGTCACGCCCCTTTTCAACACTCGTTTTTTGAGCCATGCTAGTATTATTAACTTCTCCATTATCAAATATAAAAGGAAAGAAACCTTACAGGTTTCTATTTGCATTCTCCTAGCAGAAATGACTGAGTCCTATTTTCGTATCATTTGGTCATTTCTGCCAGTAAAAGGCGACCACCTCCAGTAAAAGGCGATCAAATCAAGTGTCAAACCGTCACTTCTGCCGGCCAAAATTTCGTAAATCCGTTGGTTGACTTGAAGGCCGAAGTAACAAATTGGTATTATGTTAATACGTTGTAGGGGGTCCCTACAAACTCATCGAAAGGACACTCATCGAAAACGTGAGCTCGAAGCTTTTTGAGGAGTATCCTCTTAGGGTGGGACACTAGTCGAAAACTGGAGGATGGGAAAGTCGTAGAAAATATCTAATCGGACATTGGAGATATGAATTGAATGATAAAACTAGTTGATAATTATTTTCGATGAGTTTCTCGTTCCCTGTGGACACTCGTCGAAAATACTCCTAAGGGACAGTCATCGAAAGGAAAGTCCTCAAACTAGACCTCTGAAGGGTTTACTACCTATACCGTACCGCTCGCTGTCAGGTACATGGGCCAGGGCCTCCAAGGAGGTTAGATAGAACAGGCCACACCACTCCTCAGTTGATTCGTTATTGTAAGCCCCCGCTTACCAGTAGTTGTCTGATTGCCCCAGAAAGAATGGATCTATTCATAATCTAAAATAAATTTCTGCTTCCTTTTCAAGATAATTTTTTTAATTGTACATATGTGGCGGTTTCTACAGTTAATTTTATTATTTCATTTTTAACAACCCATTGGCATCTTGCCACATGTTGCGTTTCTAATAAAAATCATTATCAGTTCCGTTCGAATTCACGAAGTCAACTTCTTTATACATTAGTATAAATAAGTACATATTCACGCTAAACATAGGTACCTAATTACATGTTACACACTCACACGCTTCCATTGTCTTTCCATCGTCCATTGGTTGAGCTTAGATCGGCATGCAACTATAGGGTGTGCGCATGGGTTGGAAATTCGCATTTTCACCCTCAAATTCGAGTTCGGCACTCCCGAAACCCCATCTGCCAATTTTCAGCTGGAAAGGGGCCCGTGACGTCACAAATATGCGTTTCAAGACCCTTTTCCGCTTGCATGTTGCACCTTTTTGGAAAGCTCTCACTGAGATCCATCATTCGGAAATATACACACAAAAAAACCATGCGCACACCCCATTTGCTGTCAAACATGCAAGAAACTGCTTTTTCTGGCCGTTTGTTAACTAGAGCCCTAATACAGAGGATAACTATTCGAAAGATAAAAAAGCTTTGTATTCGTGCAGCGAGTCAAAAAAATTTAGGTCCTCCAAAATCAAAATTTCCACTCGCATTTTGCGTTTCACAGCTTTTTGAACAACTTTGGTTCCGTGTCTGTCGGTCTGCCTGCCTGTGGTCAATCCCTTGCCCCCCCCCCAAGGGTATGAAGGGATGGTTCAATTTTGATGAAATTTTCAGGGTGTGTGCGGGTTGGCTCCTTGACGGAGAGTTCATCGTGATCGTGAAACTTCGGGATTAGTCCAAGGAGGATTGCTGATTGAGTCAGATCAGCAGGAGCCGACGAGAGTAACGAGTTTGGGGGAACCCCGAGTGTGTTTTTGAGCGACGACTTTTTGACGACGTTTTTGAGAACACCAAAAAAATCGGGGGGAAACGTCAACATAATCGCAAACTACTTCACAGTCGTTTGGCGCTATTTTCCTCTTACTTTTCTTTCTCAGAGTTTCATAGAACTCTGTAGCAAGGTTATAGGTGAACTGCCTTCTAGGAGCCAAGACCAGCTGTATGAGCTATGAAGCTAACATAGTGTTCTTCTCTCCAGTTTATCCTATAGCACTAAACTGTGGTACGCACCCTATAGGAGACCACTGGAAGTGATTGGTAGGATCTCAGGAATGTCGGATCAGCTGGGTAAGCAATAGAGCTGAATTCTCCCTTAATCATCCTAGAGCGCTGGAATTTCGTGCACAGCCCCTTGGAAACCACTGGAAGTGGTAGGAAGGATTTCAGAAATGTCAGATCAGATGTGTGAACAACAGTATTCCATTAGCAGAATATTTCATTTACATGTGTAATGTGCAAATTCTATATGTCCTTGTGATTCTATGTGAGGAAGCTTTAGTGCCTGTCCACTTGGCTGTGAATTGTTATATTATTTTAAATAATAAACCTTTAGAATCAAACATGAAAAAATAAATAACCCCTCTCCCCCTCAAAATTGTATGCTGGTTTAGTAGGTAGGTACAAATCGTTTTCATAACAAATTTTACGTCAGGGGAAACTTGAGCAAATACGTACAAAATTTGAACGATTTGGGGTCACCCGATCACAACAACGCAAAACGTTAGTGCAATGTTAACCGTGGATATTCCAATAGTATAAAGAATTACCTAGAATATTATGGGAATTTGATAGAAACGCACACTTTTTTAATTACATGCCACATGCATGTGATTCTTCTGTGTGTGATGTCCATGTGATGTATTTTGTGTGTACACATAATTTGTGTGTAATTAGACAAACTACAGCTTCACTGAAGGTAGTGAAGGCCTAACAAAGGAGGTAGGGCTACGTCAGAGCTATAGAAGGTGAGGGTTTTGGCCTGGTGTTCAAGGTGGCCTTGGGCTGTTATAATAGCAGGCAGTTCAGGGTTGACCCGAAGGTAACGAATATCCTGTCAATCAGATTTTTCGATGAGTATCCCGAGCTTCTACTTTCGATGAGTGTCCCGAAGCTATTTTTCGAGGAGTGTCTCGACAGTGCTGGACTTAAGTCGAATCAAAAAATTATTCGATCAAATAACTGAATTAATCTATTAAATTGAGTGGACTCTACTTTTCGATGAGTTTCTCAGACGTCACTTTTCGATGAGTGTCCACTCTGGATTGGAAACCTATCGAAAACGCCATTCCATGATTTTTTCGATGAGTGTCCTTTCGATGAGTTTCCTAGTTCCCTTATGTTAATACGTTGTAGGTTCCCAAATGCAACATTTCAGATTTTTGTTTATTGAGAATGATAATGAACCTCTGGAATAGTTCGTAGGATACTCCCTAAAAGAACTTACATGTGTGTGAATCGCTTTTTTCATTCTTCTTGATGTGTTTGTTTTAAATTATTTTACCTCAAGGGTAGATAGAGGGAAATGAATTTGATGTGATTTCGTCAGCCAGCGCGACGAACCGATTCGATTGGGTGGAGGGAAGAAAGGTAATTAAACCCAGCTGAAGAATTCGTAAACCAGCTAAAGCCAAGACAGTTTTACAGTGGCAATTATTTAATTAATGACAATCCATATTATTTCATTTTCAATTTTATTTCCTTCTAATCAATCAATTGTTTTTGTCAATTTTATAATCTTCAATAAAGAATATTCGTGGGACGTTAAAATTATTTTTGAATTTCGGCGCTTTTCTAGAAAAGGAGTGTTAGTTACTTCAAGTAACTTTATGATTACCATTTTGTCCATTTATGAGATGAAATGAAGAAAACTCATAAATCAGACCAAAACCATGAATTTCGGGCGAGCAGCGCATCTGGCCAACTGCTGCCAGCCAACTCAAAAAGAGTAAAGAAATCTCTGAAGTAAAGAATATTTTAAAACGCTCTGCTGAAAAATTTTTTTTTGTTACTTGGTCACTTCTTCCACTTAACCCTCGATACATCTCCATGATATACGAGCATAGCATTTCCAAGTCAAATGAATCCTTTTCCAAACCAAATGAATCCTTTTCCAAATCAAATTAATCCTTTCCCACAACATAACAATATATTTTTACGTATACCGTAAAGTACCTAATCTCACAAAGTAAGTATATCTTGAGAACAACATGTTGGAAATTCAATTGAAATTCGTATACATTTTTAAGGAAAAAGGAGTAAGTAGCGAAGATTAGAGAGAAATGGCATGCTAAGTCATGTTAATGAAAATCTCATCCGGTGGCGGCTCGAGGCAACAGCATCATCATGTCCATCATAACGTCATTGGTTGAGTCAATAGAGAGTTTTTGGCATCCACTAATGAGCCCGTGGAACCTCTTCACAAAGCTCGGAGTTCGCGGGTGACGATGAAAGGGTTCCCCCAGACAGTCACCCGTTCCTAGAGGCCCACCGGCACGAGCCCCCCCCCCCCTGTCCATAGTTAAAGGGCTTCCTCCTTCAACTGGGTAGCATCCTCTGTTGCTCGCGCTAGTCTCCTCCTAATGGGGTCCATCAGATTTTGGCACCAAAAACTCTCTAGTAGCTGTTATTGTATTGAGGCTTCCAGCAATAACGTCAGTTAAAATGGGGTTTCCTGCCGGTTCACTCAGCTGGTTCCTTGCTTGGCATTTTATTTTTTGAAATACCTTTTCCATGGGATTCAGGATGAGGGATTAAGGAGGAAGGTAACGAACCTGGAACCCCACTACTTCAGTTCAGCTCCTCTCCTCCGCAGCTCGGTGGATTTTTGCGTTAAGGAAACTCATTTTAGCGAATGGGGTAGTTGCATGATATTTTTTTGTATTTTTTCTGTGTAGAGAATCTCTATTGAAGTACGTACCTGCAAATAAAACTCCCAGAAACGCTTCCTAAAAATTTAGAGATTTTTTCAAAGAACGGGATTCTCGGATTCAGGCGGGAAAACCTACACACGGCTTGGACGCTGCGGGGTGGGGGCCACGTCACGGGTGTGAAGGGGGCCAAGCATGGACTAGTATCCATAGTGGACCTAGGTCCATGGCGCCAACGTTGCAACAAGGAAAATATCCAAAATATGCTTCAAAACTTTCAATTCAAACGATTAATTCAAACATGTAAAGCTTGAAAAATATATTTCAAAGTTTGTTTAATCATCACCATTATTTTGCAACTATATTTCAACGTTTCTGACTCGAATTGTCCTCGATGGCAGTGATCTCAACGTACTCTATCGTGAGATTCTCGTTTAGGGATGACGTAAGAGGAGTGGCCCGCCAACACTAAAAAGTACGGTACTTCTTTATTGAAATACGGCTAAACTAAATGGAATTTCGAACTGAAAACTGGTGTAGAAACGTTTTAAAGTGCGCTAAATTCGAATCTGAAGTCAAAAACACGAAATTCCGACCCTTGCAACTACCCCATTGTCAAGGAAAATGAAGCTATTGCAATGGCCTCAACATGTTTAGAATGGGCTTTTTCGAGAAAAAAAAATTCGCTGAAATCCGTTTTAGAACATTCTGAAACGATCCCTGAAAACTGCAAAAAGATTTCTTTGAAAATTTGCTCATTAATTTTGCACGAATGGACTTTTCAAAAATGTTTCCGTTTAGAAAGAAATCCTCATCATCCTCATCTTCAGGAGCCTCCGAAGATATCGTACAGATAAACAGCTAAAATCTTCTCACGTTTTTCTACAACGCCTGCAATTCGCAAAATTTTTCACTGGGCTAATTTTTGCGAAAGGATTCATTTGGTTTGGAAAAAGATTAATTTGGTTTGGAAAAAGTTTAATTTGGTTTGGAAAAGGATTAATTTGACTTGAGAATGCTGTACATCGCCTCTGCACCATCGGCAACAATAAAAAAAAATGTATTCTTAAATTTCGAATGTATCCCAAAAATAATTCCTATCCCGCACCATAAACTATTCAGGAAAATTGCAAACAGGTTTCACTGAAATACTTCATCGCTAATTATGATTCACTGCTTGTGTTTTCTCCCTGTGTTAATTTTTTGTGTATTTTATTACAGATGGTCGGAAGTCAAGTGAAGAGGTTGCCCTGGAAGGGAGAATCCTTCGAGAGATGCTTGAAATTGTCGAAAGGAAAAACTCCCTGCAAGGCCTACTCCAGGCAGAGACCCAAAGGTGGTTTTACGTACCCAGCGGAGTTATCATTGCACTTGCCTTCTTCCTCATACACTACCTCCTCGTTTACTTCTCCTTTCCTTGCACATAGGCATGCGCATGCTTCTCAATACCACTGCATGAGTACTCGATTATTTAACATATTATTTTAACCCTAGTATTATAGCTCGTCTCTTCTAACAAAAGTGAGTTTTAGCAGGCCACATAGGGTGCCATCGAGGGAGGAATTGAAACTTCTACTAGAGCGTGCATTTGAAGAGAATAACTGACAAGAGATGTGCTCTTGAGGAAGTCGTTAGTTTGTGGTCTTAAAGTGAGGTTGCTCGATGGGTTCTTTTGCCGTCTCTTGTCTACCGAATGTGACCCAATATCCATTAGACTGCAGTACTGTTCGCAGATAGAAAGAATGCGGCTGGCCAATTTTTCAAAGGGTATACCTGCTAACATAGACGACTACCTGTTCCAAAATCTTAGGTAGCCTGGTGAGTCAGGCTTGGGAAAGGGCCGAGCCTCCATATCTCAGACCTTCGTAATTTGGGCATTGAGCAACTCGAGTCATAATGATTGCCCCTCCACTCTGCCAAATTGTTAGGAAAGAATTCCATCTCGATTGTGAGTTCACTTGCCTTTCAGGTTTACTCTTCGTTCGCCTTTAAAATTTGAAAGAAGCACCACCCTTTACTGGAAATAACTTTTTGTAGGAAAATGGGAAATTTGGCGCCCTTTGTAACGGTGCCCTTATTTTTACATGTTTGTGGTAAATTAAGGTAGTTCTGGTAATTTTAGTGACATGTTCAAGAACACGAAAAAAAAAAAACCCTGTGTTGTTGCCTGTAAAGTCGGTATACAGGCGAAAGTTTTACGTGACAACGACTTTGAGTGGTAAAATAATTTTAATGTTAATATTCATTCGTATAGTAGGAAGAAGGATAAGATAAAATTCTTTGTCAAGTTGCACAGAGTAGGTATTTCCCGTAGGTAGTAGGTATTTCCCATGGGTGGGGGGGGAGTGAGTGCCAGGGAAGGGGGGCGGGGCGCTCCCGCTTTTGTGAGCGCCAGGGAGGGGCCGCCTTTAGGGAGCGCCGAGCTGCACCCCCTCCGTGAACGGAGCGTAACGCAGTTTCTTGAAGTGTCTCCCGGTAAACCAATTTATAAGACGTTATCACGTCAAAAATTTGAAATTGAAAAAAACTTGGAAAAACAAGGGGTTAAAACAAAGATGCTACGATACATTTTGTTACTTAAATGAGGAATTTCACCGATTTCTGTTTGCATTTTTCCTGAATAGTTAATGGTGTGGGATAGATGAAAATTGGGCTGATCTCGGAAAATAAGTCTCCTGTTATTTTTGGGAGACAGTCAAAATTTTTAATTTCAAAACTAACCGGGAAAACAGACGTGCAGCGGGAACGCTCACTGATTGGGCTGTTCGGATCGCCGTCTCCTCCCAGTGTTGCCCATTGGGACGACGAAATCGTGTTTTCTAAGAGAAAAGTTATCAAACAAAAACAGAGGAAACCTAATTTTCCCCATCTCGCTTTTTCTATTTCAACACAGAATGTGTTTTTGCGATGACCTACCGAAAAAAAAATCGTCACGAAAAAGCGACAGAAAAAACATCTGGTGATATGTTTATTGGTTGTCATGTTAATGTCAACTCCACATTTATTATTGTTGTTTTTTATTTAACGGATGACTAGTATCGCAAAAAACACATTCTGTGTTCCTATGATTTCATATTTTTCTTCAGTTTTTCGATTTCGAACTTTACTGTTTCATGAAATTTAGCATCTGGGGACTATGGATTTCTTGATCTCAGCGCTTCAAGCGGCCATAAATGAACTATTCCAGGATGACGTCATTTTCCCGGTTTTTTTAAACATTCGTATTTTCTACACTGTTTTGTTTATTCGTAAATTAGGAAGTTCGGGCTGAAAGTTTGCCTTAGGGAGTTTTTAGAGGTGCTGAATCCGATTTTGGGGTCAAAAATAGGAAATTCCGACATGGTGAAATTCCTCATTAGATGTACGATGGATCCTTGAAGTTTGGTCGACACCCTGTATAGAATTGGGAACTACTGCCTTAAAGTATGCGAACGGTCTGTGAAAATCAATCCTTCTACTCTCATTTTCCCTGGCTTGAGTGGCAGGTAAAAGAAGGAGGATGTTTTTGGGACTGTAATACACAAGGACACCTCACCAAACCATCCGCATTCTTTCCATCTGCAAACAGTAGATGAGTGGAATCAGTTTCGATCTTGTAGAAAATGTCAACTGTCAAATTTTATCGTTAGCTTTCTTCTCCATTGTATTTGTTAGTCTGTGGAACCTTCGGGAAATCTCTGCTGGTGAAGTGCTCTCCAAATTACCAGCCAAATGATGGAGATTCTAAATGATTAGGATTCGCCACATCCTCATATCCTGGGCTATAGTATCCATGCATCCATGGATATGAAGACGAAACGAATGGCACCTCGTTTATGTGACTTGCTCTTACCTTCCACTAACCCCTTAAACGGTGGCCTAGTGGGAATTTTGTAACTTTCTTATAATTTTTTAAAACTTTTTTGTTTAACAATTTTTTTTAATAATCAATTTTTAACTTTGTATAACATAATGGGAGTTTTATAACTCTAAATTGCGATTTATCAATAAGAAACCGCTGGAATCAACAAAATCAACCACTCATTGCCTGAGAAAAGCGGAAAACAACGTTTATTCACTGAATGGGACCTCCTTCCTGAATGGGACCTCCTCTGCAACCCCTTTTCAGCAAATGAGATTTTTTCCACGTATGTTGGTACTTTGTGAGCGGACAGGATCATCAGAGCCAGGGCCCTGATCCTAGGCGACGAACTGGATGTTAAGATCCTGTCGAAAGCACCATTCTTGACTCCTCATGATCAATTTCCCTTGAAACCTTGGCCTATATGATCTCTAGATTGTCTAAACTCCATTAGAATGCATTCAGAACCAACTTTAATTATTTTAACCCTCTTCTTGGCTAAGCTTCGTTTTTGGTCAACTTTCTTCCCCTCGCAACATTCAAAGTCCCACGTGACACAGGTTCAAATTCACCTTACGAAAAACACTAAATCACGGAAATTAGAAATCAGTTATGCAATAGACTCCTCAATTTTGTACCGTTCAAATTTTTTCGTAAATCCTATATAATACAAAATTGCGCATTGCGCAATAGTGCTGATTGATTCCTTATGAAAACCCATCTTCGCATCAAAATCGTATAATTTCATGAAAAATGACCCTTCATTTTGGTTTATTATTTTCAATAATGAACCTTTGGAATCGACCAAGAAAAAAAAAATTTTAACACCCCCTCAAAATTTGATGGTTTACGTTTCAAGGTACGTAGAATCCAAAAATCGAATAAAAATTTGGCCGTCCGTCCGCCGTACGCGGCACTTTTGCCACTTAGCATTGACCGATTTTGATGAAATTTGGTATGTAGGCTCCATTTGGGGTCTAGTTGTGCCCCGAAGCTTTTGGTTAATGTAGGTCACTCCTAAGGGTTCCAAAATCAATTTTGAAATTTTGAAAACGCCCTAACTCAAAAAATTTTGATATAAAGGTATTGTTTTTCCTTCAAATTAAGATTCTATAGAATTTTTAGAATTTTTTGAGACCACGTGGAGCTCTGTAGGACAAACCGTTCGCTCCCTACGAAAATTTAAGGGTTTATATTGAAATATATATATATATAAATCCAAACACGAGTGTGAATCGCAAAAGAGGCCTAATCTCCGTTCAAATTAGAGCTGACCGAAATGCGATCAATGGTTGGTGATTTTGATTTTTTTTTTTTTCTTTATATTGGATGGTTGGTGATTTTGTAGACGAGTGATCTATATAAAAATAATAAACCGTTGTGTAATAATTTGCAGCGTTTTCGAGTGCACAACAATTTTCGTCTAATAGGGTTTGAACGTGAAAATTATAGTTGGCGTTGCAACGGAGATATTTGAATCTGCTTCAAGTGACGTATTTTTCGTAGTCAATTTTAACGGTTTCCTTGAACAATTGTATTCTGAAACTTAGAAATATAATTGAATTTGATTTTGTTTCGCCGTTAAAGAAAACCCATCGATGGTAGTCGGCAACCAATCACAAAATGCAAGTTTTTGTGGAATAAACTATTATACAGGCGGATTTTTTCCTTAAAGTTTTACGTAGAATTCAAACCTCTCTGATTTGTCTGATCAAAATGATCGAAATTGAGCAATTTTTTCATTTCTGAAATGCAGGTGCGGACATAGTGAAAACTGACCTGTTAATTCGGCGTTTTCTATTCTAGGCTGCCGTTTTTATAGTTATTCCTATTTATTGCTAAATAACACGAGCCATAACACAGATTTTCATTTATAATTATACTCATTAATAATTAGAGGTTTAATAATTAGAGGTGGTAATTAGAGGTTTAATGGTGAATAGTTCGAGGTTCAAAGTTACTAACACCGGTGTGGATTTCTCAGTTGCCGCAATGAGTACCAATTTCCATTCTCTCATTGTTTCAATTTATTTACGACCGCTCGAAAATGTTGATTGTGTGTTCTTAGATGATTCGGTAGACGTGGAACATAAAAGCCGTGCAGTAATCGACATTTTAAATGTGGTTCATTGAAAGAATCATTCGTAAAACGTAATGTT
Organism: Apolygus lucorum; assembly: GCA_009739505.2. Taxonomy (NCBI): domain Eukaryota; kingdom Metazoa; phylum Arthropoda; class Insecta; order Hemiptera; family Miridae; genus Apolygus; species Apolygus lucorum. The sequence goes on along the minus strand of CM019171.2, from coordinate 39,159,993 downwards.
TCAGGATGCCATTAAGTAACAGTTTTTGAATTTTATGAGGTCCATAAAACGGCTAGATTTTCATTATCGCAGTTTTGTGATGACGTAGTTTCTTCGAAATTCGAATCTCGACTATGAAAAGGTAGGCTGTTGAAATTACCAACTTTTTAATTGGTTACCAATGAAAGATTAACCAAACTTTTATTTCTATCTCAATTTTCACCGCTTATGAACGAATTTTCTTGGGTAGCGACAAACGTTGTTCGAAATACGAGTACACGCCAGGTTAAAACGTCTGCCACGTTGGGTGGGCGGTGTAGCTTCCTCATATCGAATAACGAGGTTTCCTAATATAGATATTCTATATGACGGAAAGGGCGTATTCACTAATCATAACTCGACATTATCACACCATTTGCATTGCTCTACAATAGCATTATGATTGAATTTAACTCATCAAACGAGCACTAGCATTACTAGACCGACATCCCTTTGCAGGGTTCTCCCTAACTGCCTGTCCCCCTCTCGATACATCGATACACCCGTCCAGTATCGATAGCTGATTCAATAGTCTTCTCGTTCATTCGATCCACAGAGTAATGGAGACAAGTTAACAGAGAAGAAAGCCAACGTTAAAATGGTGTGCAAGCATTTTTGAGGCTGCCTCAGTTGCGCTATCTACTTTCAGCTAGTATTGAGGAACTACTACGGAAGTGGAGGGGAGGGGAAGGCCACACTCTTCATACCGCTTCTTTTCAAATCCTTTCGAATGACCAGAAATCGATAACTTTTCGTTTCATCATCATCAGATTTGCAAATATTACTTGGAAAAACCAATCGAGGCGAAAGGTATTTTCAGAGTTCCTCAGGCAATTGTTGTTGTCCCTATCGCCAGTAGTTCAAATATTCAATTGACAACTGCCACCCAAAGAAACGTTTGAAACCCAGTGTATTATTGAAAATCGCTCGATTTTTTTCGTACATATCGCGAATATAACTGAATGTTATCAAATTAATTACTTAGATGCAGCCGGTAACGCACCAAGGAGAAAAATATGTGATAAACAAGGTGACTTGTTGTGATGAGGTTGGGATCAAACGATCATGAACGCGATCTGTTGCTTTCCGCTATAACTACGTCCTGGAGCTCCACCAATCAGAACGCTTCTCGGGCTCCCACATTCAGCTTTCAGCCCAGTGATTCGATCCATCGAGTCGCCGATTCAGATATCTTATTATATTTCGGTAGCGCCTAATTTGAATACTGGCAATGCCGCCGACATATATATAGAATATATACATTCTATCTAGAATATATTCTAGATGTAGGTAATATAGAGGGGTCGCAGTCAGTTGCCGTTTGTTCCTCGTTCCGGGTTAGTAATTCTCTCAAGAACTGGCGCTCAAAGTTTAAAATTTGTAGCTAATTTTGAAATTTTCAAGGATTTTCGAACTACATTAGTGCATCAGCCTCAGGAATTGAAAAACTAAAAGATTGCCGATGGAATCATCAAAATCGAACAATAATTACTGGCGGAAAGTGGGAAAAACTGTTTATTCACTAACTGAATTCCCACTTTTTTCCGGCAATTACTGTTCGATTTTGATGATTCCAGCGGCAATTTTTAAGTTTTTCATTTACCAGGTAGATGCACCAATGACTTTGGAAAATACTTGAAAATTTCTAATTAAATTGAACTTTTCAACTTTTAGCGCCGGTTCTTGAGAGAAACAATAACCCGGAATGAGGAACGAACGGCTACTGACTGAAACCTCCTTAATTGGTGTAAAAATTGTGTTTTCGAGTACCTCTACAGCACAAGATTTGGCAATGCTGCTCTTGCTTCTCCATTAGCTGAACTATTGGTGAACGTTTGACACGCAGGCAGCGATTGGAGTTAGGTTAGGTTCACAGGCTGTACAAAATGAGTTTTACGTTGAAGCTTGCTTAGGTGGTTTGCAAATAAAAATTATTATTATTAATTGTGTAATACGCACAAGTTTCCTGAAATTGCCAACACAAATTTCTCTTCACTCTTAAGACTTAGGACTGACTTCACTTGGGGGTGGAGAAGTTGAGCTGAAAAACCCTCTGAATGTATATTTTAACAGGTGTTAAAAAAGAGACAATAATTTAATAATAATGACCAACCATTTCAAGGAAAGAATAATTTTTCGTTACGGTTCAAGAACATAACATAAAAACCAGAATAACTGACACAACTTCTATGATAACTTGTACTGGAGATACCGTCCCCGATATTTTCTCTGTCAGTGGAACTGAATCGGCAAGGGCTGAGTTTTTGTCTCTGCATAGAACCGTTACAAGTTGATACTCGGCTCCACAGTTTCGGTACAGCTGTACCAACACACTTCTTCCTCTTCATGTTCCAGCCGAAAAGAAACGAAAAATCGCTCGTGTAATATGGCTTTTAGAGATTAGCTACTTTGCACGAGATTGTCTACTCGGTCGAGTTATGGATAAGAGAAGCTATGTGCCACACCCAATTGGAAGACTTTTACATTTACCTACAGGCTCTCCTGATTCGATCCTCATGAAATCGATATGCACTCTTCTTCAGTCCAGCTTCCAAGTCCTCTCCATTATCAAGTAAAATCGTGAGATCTTGAAAAATCAATGTTTCAAATCTATTGTCAAAATTAAACGTCAAATTTGGAACAAACTTTGAAATTTTTGACGTTTATAACTTCAATGCTCATGCTGATAAAATGAGTTTTAGCTTAGAAATAAATAATTTATTAACAAACTTATTTATAACGTTAAATTTTGTTAAAATCACATAAAAAATCAAGTTTAAGTCGAGAAAGTTCAACGTGGAATTATAGTGAGTTTTCGGTTCATTTGCAGGTGTGCAAATTTGAAAATTTGAGACCTTTTTATTGCTTAGGCACTTACCGCTTTCGAAAGATTGATCTTTGAGATTATCATTTCAAGTTCATTTTGACGTGAATATGTCTTATTTCTGCAAAAACACCCTGTTTGTCCTGGTTTCTATTGCAGACTAGTCAGCAATATTTGCATCTGGTGGCCCAAGAAGCTGAAATTTAGCAGGGCGCCTATTTAAGACTGCCTAATCTGGGTAACAAACGTTCATGAACAGGATCGGCTCATACCTAAGATTTTTGAAAACTTTCATGACGGCGCATTGTAATATTAGAGCGTTTTTCCTACCAACGGGCTACATTAGCTGAAATGAGCCCGGGAATGACAACATCAATCACATTGCTAACCGCCATCCTAGCAGTGCAGTTGGCTGATGAAGAAGAGACCAGAAAGAAAAGGTTTTGAACCTAAAGCTGGTTTCTTTGGTGAGAAACGCAATCCGATATTCAGGTGATTCAAGAGCTACGTGAGAACAATGTAGACAATTTTAGAAACTATGTCCACATGGACGACCAATGCTTCAAAATGCTACTCAAAAATGCTTCAATAACATGGGCATCGACCTCACCTCAACCATTCACAGGTGTTCTGAGGGTAGTTCTGATGGTTCTGGTAGTTTCGGGCATGTTCGATTGCTGCTACTTGGACATCCGCCAGACCTCACATTTTTTGCAAAGCATTCACAGGGAGTTTTCTCCTTGGTGGATGGGCATCGCTGCAGCAATGCTGCCAGACAGACAAGCGAATGGAGGCCATAAGCTAGCTGGAAAAGAGGTTGTTCCTGTTATCAATAGAGAGTTTTATGACAGGCCCTGTTTGGAGGAGACTAGCGCGAGCAACAATGATGCTACCCAGTTGAAGGAGGTGGCTGGGGGGAATCAAAGCTGTGGACTCTCAGGAGGACCCTTTTATCTTCCCCCACTGTTGGCATCAGACAAGGTCACAGTCCCCCAAGGTATGGGTGGATACCAAGCTCTATGAAAAGGTTCCACAGGCACGATATTGGCCTCAAAATATATTGATATATATATTCCACTTCCAAAATATATTGATATATATTCCACAGGCACGATATTGGCGTTCAAAAACTATTGAGACTAGCGATGCTGCAAATACCTACTCAGTGCAAAAAGACGTGTTCGTGTCACAATGTATCAGCGTGAAGCGTTGATACTTTACCCAATCTCTTGTTCACCTTGTAATGTTCCATATTAAACCAGGAGAAGAAGAAATAGATTTATTGAATGACCAGTTTGAAAATTTTCCAGAAAATTTCATTTAAATAAAGAATTAACCAGCTTGGTATTGAACAATTGCTGGCAAGTACAGAGCACAATAATTATCTTTATAGCCAATAATTCTGTTTGAGAAATTAGAAAAAAGAAATAAATTAAAATGTAATTTTATTATTATTGGCTCGTTAAAGTAGCCGAACTCGAGCCGTGAAGTATCGTTTGTGCTCGTCATTAATGAATTCCTGGTTCCGTGAAATACGATGTGCCTGTTCCTGTTTCGAACGAAATAGAATCCCCGGTTGTCCGCAATCTCAGCGTTCATGCTTTCCATTAGGTGGTCGTCTTGTTAGTGAATCCCCATTGAGATGCAGACTCCAATTGAATAATGGCGGCGTTCATTGGTGAAAAAATAAACCACTTGCCGACCCGTCGTGACTGTTCGACATACGTCTGCATGCTTGTAATATATGAGACCGTACATAATCGAATAATACAAACGACTTACTGTAAAGCGATACGCAGGCAGGAATTACTTCATCATTCGAATTTTCATTGTTAACCACCCTAGTTGGACCATGGTGTTACCAGTGTCACCTGAAACGTGTTAGTAGTTCTACAGCTGCCCCAAGGTTTCACCAGATGTACTAGATTTAAATTGCAATTTAAAATTAATGAACAAAGCTGAATTTTCAGAACTTTTATTTTTATTTTTTTTAATTTTTATTAAAAGTCAAAAAATGATGCTATGACAAAAAATAAACATTTTTCACCGATTTCTTTGGAAATGTGTCATAACTCTATTTTGAGACTTCCAATAGCTCACAAAAAATTCTGCTGTATATTAAATTTAAAATTTCTATTTAATTTTGGTTACTCGGGTGACACTTTCTTGGGGCAGCTGTGGAGTTCCTGAGATGTTTTCCGTGACACTAGTGATACCATGGTCCAATCGGGGTTGACTACTTCTGACTAACCAGGTGTAATTTGGGAATGTTTCACGGGACATCCACTTGATCAGCGTCTTACGCAGCTTCTAACGCATTTTCTTGACTTTTCTCCTCTGTATTTCACCTTCTTAATACCCTTTCACACCTCACATTTCCTCTTCTCTTTCATTTCTCGACTCTTCACTCTACGGTAAGACATTTTCTACCATTACCTACGTACTACCTACTTGTACCAACTTTCATTTACGTTTTTGACCATTTTTACAGACTACTTTACTTACTTTTACTCTTTACTTTCTGAATTTTTTACCAAGCAAGCTGTTGAGGAAGAAGTTTATTATTTTGTTTAACGAAGTTCTTGTGGCCAATCAGAGACTAGAGAATTCCGTCAAGCGCTCCAGTGGTAGACGGAGGAACTACTAGAAGAGGTGCCAATGTTTATTTTGTAGCAGATCAGATCCCCATTTCATGGCATTCTCCTGAAAAATTTAATTTTTTGAGTTAGAATTTATAATAGTTTTCTTCCTGGCCAGCGACATGCACGATCTTCTCGTGCTGCTTGCTCTGATACAAGAAGGTGTTGGAAACATGTGCGTCAATATTCAGTATATTACGAATTCTCTAGTTCAATTCAAATTTTCCTACACCAACCTTATCGAAAATTATACTCTGTTAGTGTGTAATCAAAATCTATCTAAGAATATTTCACTTGTGGTTTAAACACAAATACGAGGTCTGGTCAGAAAGTTCAGGAATTTTTTCAAAAACGTTTAATTAAGACGTTTTATAATTATTCGAATGTACTTCCTTCAAAATACTCCCTATGGCTTTGGCCACACGTTTCTCAGCTGTGTTTCCATTGGTCCTTGCACCTAGACAACTCATCCCCTGCGTTTTTTGTTTCATTCTTGTTGTCTGAAATCGCTGTCCTTTTATCGGATAATTGAATTCGGAGAACAGTGAGCCAGGTCATAAGAGGGGCTGGGGAGGGTTGTCATGGCGTTTCTGGCGACAAAATCCCTTTTTTGCGGGAAAACCACTCTCCTGTCGCCCACAATTCTGGCCTGCCGAATCTTTTAGCCCGAATTAAAGTACCGAAATCGATCAATTGTTTCACCATGTGTAGTAAATACCTTCGTAAATAAGGCTTTATAATTCTCAATAAACGTTAGATCACAAGATAATAAATTACAGGAGTTGAAGTTTGAACATATATGGGGAAAAGGTAATAATAAAACTGGATGAATCATGACATTCTTATTTCCTTTAAAATTCCAGTTCATAGTCCTTCAAATGGGAAGGCGTACGACGCTTCCGATATAAAACTGGATGAGTCATTACACCCTGTTGGAGAAATGGGGAATTTGCCTCATTTTTAGATTCTGGAATTTCAAGTCAAATCCTCTAATAGGGCCCTAGAATAACGTTCAACACCAGGAATACCCAGGAGAAATAAATTACTGTAGAAGAAAGTGCCCGAACAAGTGAATCTTATGTCTGAATTCTCTGTGAAACACCGCGAAGATCGAGGGAAACTGATTACGTCACTCCCCGGGGTTCTTCCCGCGAAATTGTGTTCTGACGAAGCATAAACAGAGTTTCAGCAAATAGTGTCAGAGAATGTCAACAGGTAGAGTTGTAGGCGCCCTCATGACCACATGAAACGATCCCCTCAAATAATTTGATTCAAATATCGAAATTAACTAATATACAGGGTGTTTCACGAAAAGGTTACACCCCCTTCATTTTCGCAAAATACAGCTTAATGAATTCCGACCAACGCAATTCTTCATGATATTTTGTGAGGATCTCAGGAAAAATTCTTTTGCACAAAAAAGTTGCGCGCAATCTTGCGCAATTGACACTAACTTCATTTTTTCAAATGGAACCCCCCCTTTTTTTATTACAGATTCGGATTCTAAGTCAAAATTCATGAAAAATTCATACCCGAACCGATTTTTTTATTGAGCACAACCTGGCTTTTTGAACGCTTTAAGTTGCGCAACTCCACAATAATTGTACAATTTGTACAATTATTGTACAAAAATTAGGTTTTGGAGAACCCTCAGTGTGGCACATGTTTTCTCATCATTTTTTTACGCTGAATCACATGGTTTCATCCGTTTTTCAATTTGACTGGAATTTTTCTAAATGGCGGCCAAAAATTCGGTTGTTGTTAGTGAAAAAAATCGCTCTTTTTAAATCGTTATGAGTTTTTAAGCAATTTTATTCAGTTCAAGCATGATTGTGCTGCCAGTTTTTATTTTTTCAAGTCCACCGTAGACGGCCCCAAGCCCGTGGTTCTAAAGGAGGTGAGAAAATAAAAATAAACACGATTTCGACCACAAAACCAATGTTTTCGGGAAAGAAATGTTAATTTTTCCTCTTGAAATCTTGGTCTTCCTCAAAATGGATGACACCCTGTGATTCAGCGTCAAAAAAATGATGAAAAAACATGTGCCACACTAAGGGTTCTCCAAAACCTAATTTTTGTGCAATTGCGGAGTTGCGCAACTTAAAGCGTTCAAAAAGCGACGTTGCGCGCAATAAAACAAATCGATTCGGGTATGAATTTTTCATGAAATTTGACGTAGAATCCGAATCTGTAATATAAAAAGGGGGGGGGTTCCATTTGAAAAAATGAAGTTAGTGTCAATTCCGCACGATTGCGCGCAACTTTTTTGCGCAAAAGTATTTTTCCTGAGATCTTCACAAAAAATCATGAAGAATCGCGTTGATCGGAATTTTTTACGCTGTATTTTGCGGAAATGAAGAGGGGTGTAACCTTTTCGTGAAACACCCTGTAGAAATTAATTAAGAGAAGATGAAGACTATGCTTGATAAACTAGTAGGTAGAATCGTATTGTAAAAAAGAGTGAGTAAAATTGCTTCTTTTGCATTCTTTCTGCCAGTTTGTGGCGCACTCCTGTGTTCAATCACGTAAGCTAATAGTTTCACGTATGCTTTCAGAGGTAGCATTGCTGTTGTATGGGGCAGCTTGTCACGTCACACATTGCCACCACATTTACAATTTCCATCTTCCTTTAATTCTCTAAATTGGTTGGATGTGATTTCAAGCAGCACACTATGGTTTTCTTCCATATCAGTGAACCCTCTTTCGAAAAAAATATAAAAAATTCCCATTCTTGGTGAATAACGCCCTTTGAACCAAACATGACTGCATTCAATCTCACCTGGCAAACGTTTTAGGGTAGAGGTTTCCGAATTCCACATAAGTCGTCACCTGTGATGAAAGCGACCATGATGTTTCAATTGGAATTGGTCATTTCCAAGAAATTCAGAGAACTGATTTATCACTGATTCGTAGTGAACAGTATGAAATTAATGAATTGTCGAACACCGTATTCATGAAAAAAGGTATTTGACAATGAGGAATTTCACCATGTCGGAATTTTTTGACCCCAAAATCGGATTCAGCACCTCGAAAAACCCCCTATGACAAACTTTCAGCCCGTACTTCCTAATTTACGAACTAACAAAACAGTGTAGAAAATGTGAACATTTAAAAAAAAACCCGGAGGATGATGTCAACCAGAAACAGTTCATGTACGGCCACTTGAAGCTCTGAGATCATGAAATCTCACTTAGTATAGTCCTCAGAGGCAACATTTCACAAATTCAGTAAATATCGAAATCGAAGAACTGGATAGAAAAAAATGGAGAAAATAGGGTTTCTCTGTTTTTGTTTGATAACTTTCCTCTTAGATAACACGATTCCGTCGTTCCATCGGGCAACAAGGGGAGGAGACGGCGATCCAAACAGCCAATCAGCGAGCGTTTCCGCTTCACGTTGAAGAGGTCTGTTTTCCCGGTTATTTTTTTAAATCATAAATTTTGAATGTCTCCCGGAAATAACAGGAGACTTATTTTCCAAAATCAAACCTATTTTCATCTATCCCACACCATTAACTAGTCGGCAAAAATGCAAACAGAATTCAGCGAAATTCCTCATTTGGCCACTTGAGTCTTGAGTTGAGTGCCTTCCTGATCGAGGGTCAATTCGAGTCGATTTTCTCCCTTCCTTGAACCGCTCATGACACGGTGAAGGACTCAGATCATTTTCGTAAGGTCTCTGAAGCATTTCAAAAGTGTCCGTGAACGATTTTTCCAATTTCAAGCAATCACGCTGTTCCACTAGTTTAAAGAAGAAAAAAAGCGCGGAACACAAAATGCTTGAGAAGAACAGCCGTAAACATGGCTTAGAAGATGATGGTGCAATAAGGCAACTCGGCGCTTCACGTCCCCCCCAGATGCTATCTACTTAAAGCGTACAGCGTAAATTATAAAAACCGAACATGTTTTAGACAAATGGGGAATTTGCCTCAATTTTAGATTCTGGAATTTCAAGTCAAATCCTATAATAGGGCCCTAGAATAACGTTTAACACTAGGAATAACCAAGGGGAAAAAATTACCATAGGAGAAAATGCCTAAACAAGTGAAGCCTCTGTTACAAAACACCGCGAAAATCGAGGAATATTGTTGACGTCATACGAAAAAGAAAACGACGCGAAAACAACTCCGACAACAGACAGAGTTCTAGCACCGCCACACATAACGATCCAGTGAAATGGCTATTCGAATGATGTGATTCAAAACTTGAAACTAAATAAGAGAAGATGAAGACTAATAATGCTTGATAAACTAGTAGGTAGAATCGTATTGTAAAAAAGTGAGTAATATTGTTTCTTTTGGTCACTTTTGTGTCTGGGTTCTTCCTGCCAGTTCGCGGCGCACTCTTGTGTTAATCCTTTGTAAGCTAAAAGTTCTTGTATGTTCCGCTTCTGTGGTAAGCGCCACAGAACCTCCTTTGAAGTCAGATTGGTAGAATATCCGTTACGTTTCAAACATGGCTGCCTCTTACACATTGCCACCACATTTAAAATTTCATCTTCCTTAAATTCTCTAAACTTTTTGGATGCGTTTTCGAGCAGCTCACCATGGTTTTATTCCATAAAAATAAATCCTCATTCGAAAAAAAAAAGAAAAAAATGTGAGGCAAATTCCCCATTGAGTGCAGAACCCTCAATCGAAGGTAGGGTGTTGTACAAAAGTTTTATTATCCCTAGCAACATATCTAAAATGCATTGAAAAGCTCTGCGCTTTGTGCCTCAAAAAACCGAAATGTCGAAAAGGCGTGTGACACTCCCGCATCCCTCTCCATCGTAACGTTTTTCGGGTAGTTACCCAACGGCTAAAACATGTTCCATGTTCAAGAAGGAAATTACTCAAGAAGGCCCAAGCAGCATCTACTCTCTACTTTAACGCCTGGTGGCGCAGTTCAAATAGCCCTGGAGCTTTTACGATCAGACCTCATAGAACTTGACTTTGGCTTATCTCACTCAAATGCAGGAATCCAAACGTTGATTGATGACTCACACAAGATATTGTTCATTTCAGGTTCCAAGAGGAAGACAAGGATTTTGAAGCGCAAATGATCGCCAAAGGCCTGCAGCTACCTCAAAAAACGTCCGTTACCGACTCAAAAATTCAAGGCTGAGCCCTGGATTCGCTTGCGCTCCTTTTCTCGAAAAACACTTCTTCGCTTCGAACCCAAGAACTCCTTCTCCCGCGGATTTCCTTTCGACGAAATTCAAAATGAACTCTTTCAAACCAATTCCGAGTGCATCGATTGACCTCAAAACGCTCCTCTACAAAATCGCCATTCTCTTAGCGACGCCATCGTATTTTTCCTTCAACTTAGTTGTAATTCTCGTACCATACAATTCGTTTTCAAATTTTTGTAGATCCACTCACAAAACACGTTCCATGTGGATGAAAAAAAATGAATTCGCCTTTAGCATCGTTCGTCAAGTTTCTTTTCCGAGATTCCTCATTAACTAAAATATCTCCCGGCTTATTAAAAATTATTATTTTTTAAATTATTTTCAACGTATTGTTGCATCGAAATAAAATAAGAGTAGGTACTGTTGTAGCCAAATCATAAAATTGACGTGTTCCCTTACCAATTTGTAAATAAGTAAATTTATTTCGCAAAACTTTTGTAAAGAATTGCTTTGAATTCACGACGATTTTTCCTCTTAATTATCGAAATCAACGTGGAATTTCCATCAATGTCAGACTCATCAGCGGTAGATCTCGTTCGATTTCATTGCTTCGTTTCTCGGTGATCAATTTTTTGGTGCTTTCATTTTTATGTTATAACCTGTTACGTTTTAATGTTTTGAAATGTGTACCCAACTAATTATTTTTATCCAGTGTTGTTTTTGCTCGCCTTGATACCTAAATTTTTAACAAATAAATTCTATTATGTGATAAAAGCTGAAAAAAAGTGCACTCGCTTCCATCTGAACCTACTTAAATAAAAAGGAATTTCGACTTGTATATTTTATTTTGTTGTTTATTTTAGTACAAACTAACAAGTTTTTGTTTTTATCAATCTTATTTTTGAAGTCATACGTTAGTTGTGTAATAAATTATGTACATACCTAAGAGGCAATGTTCCATAAAGATCATTGATGGATACAAATCTTAATTTTATGTTGAGTGTTGAAAATATACGCTTTTTACGCACATGCGATAGTTGTCATTTACTTCCTTCATCGTCAGTCACATAGTGGGGAAAACGTCACAGAGGCCTTCAGTGTAGTCTAGACATTGGTTGTACTTCAATGGATGTTATGTTGAGCATTAACATGTATAAATGAAAAACATTTTTATTTACAATGATACAATTGAAGTGTTTCACATGATGGTTTGGTCTTTGAATTAACACACAAATTACTATTGAAATACTTGAACTAATTTTTTCATAACAAATACAAGTTTATCAACAAAGAACAAATTACACGAACACAAAAGAATATAAGATAAGGAGGGAACGAGAAGAGAAAAGCTTGTCCTAACTAAAACATTTATGGTTTATTTTTTTTCAAAAATGATTGAATTGTTTTTTCATCAATTTAAAATATTGAATTTTTAGAATCGAATGAAACCACCCAGAGCTCTGTAGGACCAACCGTTCGGTCATCCAGTAATCAAATTACCTAATGAAGGCTCCCACAACTCTTCATTTCTTCGAACAGAGTGTGAAGCACGATTTCTTCCAAATAAACTTGATTGAGAAGTAGGTAGGTAAAAACAATGGCCACGCCGTGTTCTTTGTTGACGAGAGATCTATATGTATAGAAATGATACGCATTTGTGTAATAATTTGCAGCGTTTTTTAATAGAGTTGCTAGCCGGTTAGTTTCTTCGAATTGAGTTTGATGGCACTCAGTTGGTCTTCCTTAACAACCAATGATCAAATTGTGCTCCTTTTTGTATTGAATGAAGAATCATCCTCGAAACACTTTAACGGATAGGTAGGAACTCTAACTCTAACTGAAAATGTTCGTCACTTAACTGAGAAGTTCGCAACACACATGAATTTTGCAGATTTCAAGTCTGCAACTCGCATGAATTAAATTTAGCAAATTTTCGTATGTCCAGAGAGCTCTAATGACAAAATTTTTGGTAATGGAAGACAATGGTTCAAGTGCAGTGTTGATCGGAAAATATTGAGGTTGTTCTTTAGCATAAGCCCCCATTTTCAAATATGTACTACTTCGTGATTATTCATCGTAAAAAAGTAAAATATCGCATTCCAAAGGTAGTTTTCTTTAGTTTTCAAAAAAAATTGTTAACAAATGATGCGTAAACCATACGAATAAAAAGTGGGGACTTCTGCTACAGTATCCCACAGTCAGTTTCTTTAGTAGGTACAAGACTTCTCGGATATTTTACGCACTTGGAGACATAAATTTGATCTCAATTTCCACTTTTTGTTGAAATTAAATAAAACAAGCTCCCAATAGTGCTATTGAATACACTTAGTAGATCATGACAAGCCGATGTAAAAATCAAAGTGGCTTATTTCCTTTCTATTTATATTCCTCAATTTACTCTCTGCCGTGATTAATGCTAATCGCAACTGTACTAACAAGACTCAAAAACATCCGTATCAGCTCCCTTTGCGATGGGTGTATGAAGGTGAAATCAAAGTTTACTGGAAATCCTACGTAATGAAGAAAGTACTTTTGAGTGGCTTCGCGAAAAAGGTGATGTTATACACACAAAGTATACAGGGTGTCTACCATTTGGATGGACCAAACTTCAAGGATCGATTCTTCAACTAATTTGCAACAAAAAATGTCTCCTAGCAATTTTTTCTTAACCCACTCAAAATTCTTTTTTTTTCCACTTTAAAGTTTTTATTCGTATTTTCGACCAAGCACCACTAAAATGGTCATAACTCCCTTATTTCTCATGCTACTTCGAATCTGAGTACACCGTTGGACAGAGCGTTAAATTTCCTATCCATTTAGTGGGAAACCCAGTTTATTAAAGCCATTTTTAAAGGTAAAAAAATAAATATAATTTTTTTTTTAAATCGTCATTTTTCAGGCCAACGATTTCCCCGTAAAAAATACCGCTATCGTGGTGCACTCAACGGGAAAAACTACCCCAAGATCTCACCTTTCCAACGGTATGTCAGTTTCAAGGTTTAAGAGGAAAGTTTCTTTGAAAAAATTTAGTTTTATGCAAAAAAAATGTGCTTCTTTAGGCATATTCCGCTAGAGAGTCGACCAAGTATTATTGACTTCACTTTTCAAGGATTGCAATAAAAAGTCTACCAAATTACGTTTCTACTCGTATTTTATGTTTTGGACCTTCCTGAACAATTTTGGTACCGTGTCTGTCCATCTGACAGTCGGTCTGTCTGTCTGAAAGTCCTTGTAGTTGGCAAAAGCAATACGAAGCTACTGTCCGATTTCGATGTAATTTTCGGCGATGTTCTCCATGCAAATCAAAGTCAAAGCAATAAATTTTCAAAATCAAATTCAAAAATTTTAATTTTTTTTTATTTAGAAATTACCATTTTTTAGGTTTATTATTAACCTGGAATAAGTTGTGCTACCGTGGGCCACTCAACGGAAAAACCGTTCATTTTGATTTTAAAAATGGAACTAAAATAAAATTAAAGAACAATTAGCAGAAAAAATTTTCATTGTAACGTTGGTAGAAAGTATTGGTAGGTACAACGAACGACACTCATTATCGGAGTGGAAAGTCAATAATTGTAAAAAAAAAAAGTATTATTGTCAATGATACTCTTCCATTTATTCTTCTGCTACAAAAAGTCAATTTCATGATATTTATTCTAATCAAACGAAAAACTGATTGTTAACGTAGAAAAGATGTGATCCCGGGGTAGTTTTGGCCATTGAGTGGCCCGGCGATAGCGCTACTTATTACGGGCAAACAATAAAACAATTTTGAGAGGGGGTTTACAAATGGCTTTAATAAACTGGGTTTCCCACTAAATGGATAGGAAATGTAACGCTCTGTCCAACGGTGTACTCAGATTCGAAGTAGCATGATAAATAAGAGAGTTATGACCATTTTAGTGCTGCAAGATCGGAAATATGAATAAAAACTTTAAAGTGGAAAAAAAAGAATTTTGAGTGGGTTAAGAAAAAATTGCCAGGAGACATTTTTTGTTGCAAATTAGTTGTAGAATTGATCCTTGAAGTTTGGTCCATTCAAATGGTAGACACCCTGTATATTAAATAGGTACTTGACTAGAATATTTGTGTTATTAATAGTCCTACCTTATCATGATCAGAAAGAAGTGGGGGCTTATACTAAAGAAACTGACTGTGGGATACTGTAGTATAAGTCTCCACTTATATGGGGGGAGGGGGAGACCACTATTTCTTGCCTAAAGTACTTACTAAATAAATTACATCGAGTGAAACAGTTTTATCGCTTACCAACTGGTATTAATTGTTATGTATTGTTAATTGTTATGTTAATTAATATAATGCTTGTCCAATGGGACGTCCCCTGAAATGCATGCATTACTAAACAATATGTTTATTCATGTGGTTTACGCTCCATTAGATAGAACTTTTTTCCTTCTCTATTTTGCTTCCTCACTACCGAAGGTAGGGAAGCTTTGTATTCGTGAAAGAAGTGAAAAAACTCGGCGCTTTGCGCCTCGGCGGGGGGCTCCGCCCCCCTGCACCCCCCGGTTTATTTCTTTTTCCATACTCTGTATGAAATCATAGGAACACAGAATGTGTTTTTGCGATACTAGTCATCCGTCAAATAAAAAACAACAATAATAAATGTGGAGTTGACATTAACATGACAACCAATAAACATATCACCAGATGTTTTTTCTGTCGCTTTTTCGTAACGATTTTTTTTCGGTAGGTCATCGCAAAAAACACATTCTGTGTTAAAAAATGTCCTCCAAAATCATAATTTCCACTTGCTTTTTGCGTTTTAGAGCTTCCCGAACAATTTTGGTTCCGTGTCTGTCTGTCTGTCGGTCTGTCTGTGGTCAATCCTTGTCCCGGGCAAAACTATACTAACCTGTGGTCCGATTTTGATGAAATTTCCAGGGATTGTGCGGGTTAGGTCCTAGACGGTCCCCTATCAATTTCAGCACCTTCAGACCAATAGGAGCGAGTGCGCATGCGCAAACGTGAATTTCCTGGAACCTCGGTTTCTAATGAACCGATTTTGCTCAAATTTGGAGGTTAGTTAGGGACTAACTTCTAAGAGACACCCTATAAGTTTCAATCAAATTGGTCAAGCAATAGCCGCTGCGCATGCGCTCTCTATTGTTACAACCAAAACTCCGCAACTATTCAACCAATTTCGATGAAATTTTCAGGGATTGTGTGGGTTAGGTCCTAGACGGTGGACCGCTAAATAAAATTCCACGTTGAAAATACAAAGAAACAATACAAACAAATTGAATCATAATTTTTTCGCCAACTGATTCTATACGTCCATGTTACAATAAGTGAGGAAGCTATACTGCCCACCCAACTTGGCAGACGTTTTTTTGTTGAAACTAGAGAAAAGTTACCTTCACAATGCTATTTTTAAAACATTTCTTAGTATGGATAATAACGGGATTATACATATTTTAAAATGGGGGGTTTATACTAAAGAATATCCTTTTTTTATGCATAAAAAAGACGGAAATTGGATAGAATATTTCTTTGAAAATTCGCTTATTCACTAAAGCTGCACGAATGGGATTTTTTTGCCTTCTATGCGGCAGTAGCGCTACTAGCGGAGAAAAAACAAATCAGCACCACCTCCCAGGCCTCGAAATTCCCGTTTACTTGCCGGTTCCTACATTACTATCCTTCGCTCAATGTTATTCTATGACGCTTATCATTGCGTTATCATCGACTCCTTGTTGTTTTCTCTCGCTCGACCGTCAACCGCCCGTTAAATCTCGACCCCCCACCCGGGAAACGCGAAAATCCCATCCTGACGACCTCACAATTGAACGTTCACCACTTGAAACTCTCATCGAGTCAGTTCTTCCAGACAACTGCTGGGTTGTGCCCCCAATCTCCGACCCCCTTCCTGGCCGTCTCGCCAATCACACTTTCCCACCTGTTATCTCCCAAGTTACGTCCTCGGTTTTGCTTACATTTTCGACCTCAATTCCCCTCAATAACAGCATCATTTGGAGGTTCAAATTGTGCTGGTTTTTGCACCATCGAATTCTTTACCACACCATGTTTTGAAAACCGTAAACACCATTGACTGTCGTCAAAGTGTCAATTTGTAACACTTGAGTTTCGAATTAACAAGTCACGATGCGAATCTCTTCGATTCTATTTGTGGTCGCGTTTTGTTGTTCGGTGGGATTCGGTAAAGTCGCAGATCTGGACCCCGACGAAAAGGCGTTTCTCATAGCGATTTCTATGGGCCGAGGACTCTACTACAACTATCCGCACGTCGTCAACCTGAACGCTTCCAACTTCGACTCCGTGGCCAAAGGGAAAAGCTACTCGTGGGTCATCGAGTTCTACAACAGTTGGTGCGGTCATTGTCTCAGATTCACCCCGACCTACAAGAGACTTGCAAACGACTTGAAAGGTAAGCCCATAAATCTAGGCATTTCCGAATATAAACATGCATTTACCTAATTTTGTGAATTGCCTTCCTACAGGTGAGAGCCGTCTAACTAAATAGAAAGTTACTTATACCAACTTTGCATGAATAACTACTATGTAGGTAGGTGTAGGCTGACTTGATGATACCTATTTGGTATAAATTTATGTTGGAACTGATGATTACATTCGTACCTGGATAATTACATCAATCACCTCACATACAAGGGTCATGCTCATTCAAAAGACCCATTTCGTGTCTACCACTACACTCTGAGTCACATACTTATGTAACTTATGTAAGTATGTAACAAGTGTAGAATACTTGGAAGTATGTCACATACTATACAACTATATTTTAGCTACTCGCATTGTTTAAATCTTCCTTCAGTCCCATAGAACACAAAACATGGAAATAACGTCTGCCAAGCGGGTGTGGCACATAGCTTCCTCGTATCCATAACCCTATTGTGTAGATGATCCCATGCACTGTAATTAATCACAAAACATCAATCTCTAAGTACCTTCCACTACCCTCATAGGGGACCATCAACACCCCCGATCCACACAGTCCTTAGAAATTTCGTCGAAAACGGATGAGAAATGTAGAAGTTATGGTTGTTGAAAGGATTTTACGGTTGCGCATGCGACGAGGCTACTGTCAATTTAGGGGCAATAATTTTCATAGGGGACCATCTACACCCCAATCTGCAAGATCCCTGAAAATTTCATTGAAATCAGATGAAAAATGTAGAAGTTATGGCTGAAAAGTTACAATGGCTATTATCATTATTCGAGGTGAATGTGGCTAACGCCAGAGGGGACAGGAGGGCCTGCTGTATCGCAAAAATAGAGCGAGGAACTGAAAAACCACTACCGCCGCAAGAAAGACTGCAATGATTGTGTTGGGCCAACAGGCTCCCGAAACAATCAAATCCACTCTGATACAGCTAGTCCGGGCAACGAAGGGTTTGAGGTAGAAAAAAATAGAACCCAAACCAAAATTGGCACAGATGTAGGGGTGGGTATCCTTATTAACATACTAAAAGTCCTGGAGGGTGGGGCACTAGCTGGAGGGGAGGGGGGTCACTAAAGGTCCCATTTTGGGGTTTTTCGTAAATATCTCGAAAACGGTGCATTTCTCGATAAAGCATGTCCTATAGTAAATTAAAGCTTATAAAATTCTCCACAACTTTGATTCTATACGTTTTATCGAAATTCCGAACCGTTACCGAGTTTTATGCATCCAAAAATGGAGGAATTTTGAAAATTCGGTTTTTAGGTCACGTTTTCTGGATAACTTTGTTGAATTTCGTCCAAACGGTTGATCTGAGAAATATATATAATGTATAGCATTAAATGACGACAGATGACAAAAAGAAGGACGATTGAAGTTCGAGGGCACATAAAAAGGGGAATGGCAACATTTGAGTAAAAATGACACAAATTGGCAAAATTTTGAAATTGGCGTAATTTTGATTGGTAAATGATAAATTGGCAATAAACCACATATTCTTCAAGGAAATTTAATGCTCTACAACGTTTTCTAAAAGACATTTTTTCTCAGATCAACCGTTTGGACGAAATTCAACAAAGTTATCCAGAAAACGTGACCTAAAAACCGAATTTTCAAAATTCCTCCATTTTTGGATGCATAAAACTCGGTAACGGTTCGGAATTTCGATAAAACGTATAGAATCAAAGTTGTGGAGAATTTTATAAGCTTTAATTTACTATAGGACATGCTTTATCGAGAAATGCACCGTTTTCGAGATATTTACGAAAAACCCCAAAATGGGACCTTTAGTGACCCCCCTCCCCTCGAGCTCGTGCCCCACCCTCCAGGACTTTTAGTATGTTAATAAGGATACCCACCCCTACATCTGTGCCAATTTTGGTTTGGGTTCTATTTTTTTCTACCTCAGGCCCTTTTTTAGTCTTCGTTGCCCGGACTAAGCAGGCTAGTAACAATTTGGGGTCAATTTCCATCTACACCCCAATCCTCTTGATCCCTGAAAATTTCATTGAAATCAGATAGAAAATGTAGAAGTTATGGCTGTGGCAAGTACTTCACATTTGCGCATGCGCAGGCTACTATCATTCCGAGGGTGATGATTTTCATAGGGGACCATCTACACCCCAATCCGCACAATACATGAAAATTTCATCGAAATCGGACGACTTCGTATAGTTTTGCCCGTCACAAGGATTTCATGACAGACAGACAGACACGGAACCAACATTTTTCGGGAAGGTCTGAAACGCAAAACGCGAGTGGAAATTTTGATTTGAGAGATTGTGTACTTTGAACGTGGTCTACCCCCACAAAAAATGAGTTGCGATTTTAAATCACTCATCGCATCATTTTAAACTTAGTCATAACTTGAGTTTTGATCCGACAAATAGACAGTGTTTAGAAATTCCTCAGTAGAAGTGCTCGAAGAATTCGAAATTATTGAAAGTAATAGGTCTGGTATATTTCACCACTATTGGATTAATCTCTGCTATAGCTTGGGTTTCCCCTCTTTACAGAGTTTACTCTTTACATAGTAAATAATTAAAGAAATTAAAAACAGGTAGATGGATTTAGATATTCTAGTATATTTATAAATAACACATTTGAACGAGTATTGAATTATTCGAACAGTCAGCTGTGGTCAGGTCAATAACTATAAAGTAACAGTAATGTTCTGGATAGAATCAGGTATTATAGAGTCTTTACAAACAACAAATTATCCGTGTAATAATTCATTGAAAGAATTGGTATAAAATCGTACTCACCTTCCTCTCAACAACTCCGATTATATTATGGTTGGTGTCATCAGGTCATGAATCTAAAATAGTAAATGAATGTATTATAGTACCTACTTAATTTGCAAACATTCAATATCACACTCAAAGTTACATCAGTGAAAATCATTCCTTCAAGCTACAAACAGGAATCGGTTCATCAATCAGATCTCAGTCAGGATACCAGTCCTAAGAGACTGTAATAATGTGATAGTATAAAATGTAAAAATGTTTGTACATCCTGGACCCAGGAGCCCTCATGACACTCAACGCTTGCCAAATAGGAAATACCTGGAGGAACTTACTTGCCGAAATATTATTTATTAGAAAACATTTTTTTAAATTTTCCATCAATCTTCTAAGTAATGGGACTATTCCTGTAGTGAGTAGGTGTCTGCTACTACTACTATTACCTACTACCTACTACGTTGTTGAGGTATATCATGTATAAGCATAATTTCAGATTCCGACACCTCATTCACTCTGGGAACTCATTGACACGCGCATTTTGAATTGAACGAAATTGATTTGAATCGAGTCTGACCTCAGTGATACAATTATGATAGCTTTAAATGGAAAAAATTGTTCCTGAAGAAGATTGTAGACTTCGGCTAACCTCAAAAACATCAACCGAACTGGTAACTTGTTGACCTACTTGAGAGAACATCGGTGCAAACTTTTTTTCTATAAACTATTTTTATTCCCCAAGCACTGTAATAAGAGTACTTCCGTCCGTCATTTTTACAGGCGTTGAGCCTTTTTTCTTATAAATAGGATTGGCATTGTTTTCATTACTTCATGTCCAATGTTTGATAGCTGAAGATCGATGACTTTTTTATTTCAACGTTGCGTCAACATTCATTCAATTTTTTGGACTGATGATTTTTCTGTTGAAATTATTACCTGGTCTCTAACATCTCCTAAGCTTCTAATACAACTGCTACTACAGTATTAATTACTACTGAAGTCTAGTGAATTACTATAAAAGAAGACCCTGCAGCAACAACGAGCCTGTCTACTTGGTAGTTCTGGAAGTTTTTCATGTCACCACTAGAGCGGCGAGTACATACTTAAGAGTTGAAACGAGAGTTAACTCATGAACTCAGTCCATTCCCCTTCCAGTATTTTCCCACCCCTTCTCAACAAGCCACTGTATTTAGGTAACATCAAAAAGTATCTGTTAAATGACTATTGACCTGATTGTGACGGATTTCTCGAAAAAACCCTGACATTACTAGAAAAAACCTTTACATTACCTGACCAAGGTCTGATATTGCCTGACACAGCTCTGACGTTACCTTACAAAGCTATGACATTAGTACCTGACTAAGGTCTGATATTACCTGACAAAACTCTGACATTACCTGACAAAGTTCTGACATTATTTTACAAAGCTTTGACATTACCTGACAAAACTCTGACATTACCTGACAAACGTCTAACATTACCTGACAAACTCAGGCATTACCTGACTAAGGTCTGATATTACCTGACAAAACTCTGACATTACCTGACAAAGCTCTGACATTACCTGACAAAGCTCTGGAATTACTTGACAAAGCTCTGCCATTACCTGACTAAGGTCTGATATTACCTGACAAAGCTCTGACGTTATCTTACAAAGCTTTGACCTTACCTGACAAAGGTCTAACATTACCTGACGAACTCAGGCATTACCTGACAAAGCTCTGATTTTATTTTACAAAGCTTTGACATTACCTGACAAAACTCTGACATTACCTGACAAAGCTCTGACATTACCTGACAAAGCTCTGCCATTACCTTTCAAAGCCTTGACATTACCTGACAAACGTCTAACATTACCTGACAAACTCAGGCATTACCTGACTAAGGTCTGATATTACCTGACAAAGCTCTGACATTACCTAACAAAACTCTTACATTACCTGACAAAGCCCTGAAATTACCTGACAAAGCTCTGACATTACCTGACAAAGCTCTGCCATTACCTGACTAAGGTCTGACATTACCTGACAAAGCTCTGACATTACCTGACAAAGCCCTGAAATTACCTGACAAAGCTCTGACATTACCTGACAAAGCTCTGCCATTACCTGACTAAGGTCTGACATTACCTGACAAAGCTCTGACATTACCTGACTGTAAAAAGGGCTTCATAAATTAAACACTCGACTTCGGCTGATAATCATTCTGTATATTTCTTATCACGTAATCAGTTCAGTGGTTGACGATCATTGTCTGCCCAGGTCTCTGACACTGACAAAGCTCTGAAATTACTTGACAAAGCTCTGCCATTACCTGACTAAGGTCTGACATTACCTAACAAAACTCTTACATTACCTGACAAAGCCCTGAAATTACCTGACAAAGCTCTGACATTACCTGACAAAGCTCTGCCATTACCTGACTGTAAAAAGGGCTTCATAAATTAAACACTCGACTTCGGCTAATAATCATTCTGTATATTTCTTATCACGTAATCAGTTCAGTGGTTGACGATCATTGTCTGCCCAGGTCTCTGACATCCCCCCTTTTCTTTTTTTACAAAATCATAGTAAAATTATAAATCAATAGTTCACTTCAAAATAATTAAATAAATCATAAATTCAACCTAGCTACAGGTTTCACTAGACGCCCTTTCGCAGTCCTGTACATGGAAGTCTTTGGAGAGGACGAAGTCTTAGTGGGAGGTGAAGCCCTAGAAGTAGATGAGACAGGCGATGATTTATCTAAATCAGTTTTTGGAGATGCTGGAAGCTCCTGTACATTCCTGGGGCAAGGTGTAGCTGTTGTTGGTGACAAGCTTTGCCTTCTGGGTGATGCAGGAAGTGGGATAGGCTCAGTTGAAAGACGTTTGGATGAGCGGCGTTGTGGAGTAGGAGACGGATCTTGGATTTGTCCACCAACACGATCCTGTCTTTGTTGAAGAAACCACGAGTTTCTACGATACCTAACTCCCTCTGATGTTTGGATTACGTATGAGTTAGATCCTTCTTCCCGTTGAATAACTTCGGCTGGAACCCAATTCCTAGGAGCTCTTCTCCACATCACTAGGTCACCACTATTGAATACCATGGGAGGTGTTTTACCTTTATCAGCAGCTGTTTTTTGTTGAATTTGCCACTTTTTCAAGGAATTATATACCTATGAAGGATCAATTAGTTTAGGCATTAAATTTGTTATAAGCGAAGGGAGCAAGGTTTTCGTCCTTCTTCCCATTAGCCTCTGAGCAGGAGAACCCACATTATTCCTAGGAACGTTTCGATGAGTCAAGAGCGCCAAATACATATCTGATTTTTCCTTGTAGCATTTCTTCAGAAGAAGTTTGGCTTCCTGGCAATAGCGTTCGGCTAGACCGTTGGATCTCGCAAACTCTGGGCTGGAAATACGATGACGAATTTCCCATTTACCCATGAAGTTTTTAAACTCTTGGCTTGCTTATTGTGGCCCACCATCAGAATTTATTTGATCGGGAATACCAAAGAGTGCAAACCATCTCTTCAAATGTCTAATGACTGTTGCACTAGTGCATGACGGCACTTCCACGAAATCAAGGAATCCCGAGTAGCTGTCAGCAATAACAAGGTATTCTCGATGATCGAAAGTGAAGATATGACTTGCAACAATTTGCCATGGTCTTGTTGGAATTTCACCTGAAGTAATTTGTTCCATGGGTTTGTTTCTCTGTAAAGACTGACAAATCTTGCAACTTCGAACAAAATCGGTGACATCCGCAGACATTTTAGGCCAAAATACATTTTCTTTTGCTAACTTCAAGCAACATTCCACTCATTTATGTCCCCTGTGGAGTTCTAAGAGTACTGCAGGTATAATTTTGGGTGGTATTATGATCAGGTTTCCTTTCACGATCACACCATTATAAACTCCTAGTTCTTCTTTAAAACTGAAAAACGTCTGGAGGGGTTCGGAAAGCTCGTTTTTTGTATTAGGCCAACCATTCAAAATAAAATTTTGAACTTGATTCAATGTTGGATCTTCTTCGGTAGCCTCTTCGATTTCTTCCAATTTAGTTTTAGAGAAAGGAATATTTACATGTATTGTCACGTTTGGTGGTTTGTCCTCTTCTTTTTTGTTTTTTATATCTCTGCTCAATAAATCTGCTATGTATAGCTCGTTTCCTTTTTTATATTTTATCACCGGGTTGTAAGGCATGATTTCGAACATAATGCGTTGTAATCGAGCAGGAGCGCTATGCAGTGGCTTTTTTGCTATAGCCTCCAAAGGTTTATGATCGGTCTCGATTACCAATTCAGTATTTCCCCATATGTGTGAGTGAAATTTCTTGCAGCCTTCAAGAATGGCAGTTGCCTCCTCCTCTAGTTGGCTGTAGTTCAGCTGGGATTTTGATAGTGCTTTTGAGCTATAAGCTATTGGTTTTCCGTCTTGCATTAGACAAGCACCAACTGAATGCTTGCTGGCATCAACTGACAAGACTATGCTTTTATTAGGATCGTAATGTCCAAGGACTGGCGTATTTTTATTCGATCCTTTAAATTGTTAAAAGCATCTTCATGAGCCTCACTCCAATGCCATTCAACATCCTTCAGTAATAATTGACGCAAAGGTGCAGTCAACTCAGAAAGGTTTTTGATAAACTTGGCTAAATAAGTCACCATGCCCAAAAACCGTTTGAAGTTGCTTCACATTTTCAGGAGTTGTGAGGCGCTCAATTGTCTCTATTTTTTCACTATCTGCTTCGATTCCCTGTGCTGAAAGTAAATGACCCAAGAACTTTATGCGAGTTACGTTGAATATGCATTTTTCTGGATTCAACTTGAGTCCTGCTTTTTGTATTCGACCAATTACAACTTTCGTGGTGTTTTCCAACTCTTGTTTTGTTTTGGCATGGATCAATACATCGTCCATCGCAATTTCAACTTTAGGTATATCGCCCAAGAGTGAACACATTATTTGTTGGAAAATTTCCGGAGCAGATGCCAATCCGAATGGAAGCCTCAGACACCTAAAACGACCCCATGGAGTTGCAAATGTCAAATAGTTTGAAGTTCTTGTAGTCACCTTCAGTTGCCAGAATCCTTTTGTACAGTCTAACTTAGTAAATATTGTGGATCCGTGTAACTTAGCTGCAACTTCCTAAATATTTTGCAGAGGGTACTGACGACGTTTTATATTTTTATTTACATCGGTCAAGTCTAAACATATTCTTGGTTGATTATTTTTCCATACTACTGCCAATGGGGAAACTGCAGGAGCTGGTGCATGCATAGGCGTGATAATAATATTTTTTATCATATTGTCTAATTCTTCCTTCACCTTACCTCGAATCGCGAATGGCAATTTCCGTGGAGGAAAAATTCTGAACTTAGGCTCATCGATAAGGTCTATATCATAAACATACTGTTTTATGCAGTCGATGCCAGTAAATAGGTCTTCATGCTTGCTTATCGATTGTATGCGTTTTATTAAACAAAGTTGTTCACAAGACTGTTTGCCTAGTATGCATTTATGTCCAGCTGCTACAACCATGCATTTCAAATTTCCCGAGTACCCATTTTTAGTTTTTATGGAGACATTTGTCTCACCGAGTACTTCTGTAGCATCGTTGCTGTAGGAAATCAACGACTTGACTCTACTATTCGTGAGCTGGAGTTTACATTTACTGACCTCATTCATAGTGATTATGTCACAATGTGCTCCAGTGTCCAGTTTGAACTCAACACGAACGTTTTTGGGAAAAGTTACTACTTCATTCCATTCCATGTCAGTCGAAGATGAATCTTGTATGCTACCTACGTAGAGGTCATAAAACGAATCAGAATCCGATTGTGGATAACACGAATCAACCTTCTTAGAAGACCTGCAAAATTTTGCAAAATGATTTTTCCTAGAACATTTCGAACAAACTGTGTTCCAAGCTGGACATGATTTCCATTTATGATCAGTGCCACATCTTTTGCAATGAAAGGTTTCATTTGTATTACCTCTATTCTGCTTGGTTGTTGATTTTCGTCTTTTCGTTTTAACTTCGTTTACATCTACGGTAGGTTCATCCCCTTTCATTTCAGATAGATGCCTATTTGCTAATTCAGCGGCTTTACATACGCTAACAGCTTTATCTAAAGTCAAGGCATCCTCGGAGAGAAGAGTTTTGCGTACTAGATCGTCATGAATACCTACTACGATTTTGTCGCAAAGAAATTCATCTCTCAACTGGCCAAACTCACATTTATTTGATTGATTTATAGCCTCCGTGAGGAACTCATCGAATTTTTGCGTTTTCTTTTGAGATAAGCGGTTTGAAAACAAGCCTTACGTACGTTTTATTTACCTTCGGCGTGAAGTAATCTTCGAACTTTTTTTTAATCACCTTCACGTCTTTCTTTTCAGCGTCGGTAAGTTTGAAAGTATCGTAAATGACGATCGCATCCTGACCAATAACCGTCATCAAAGTTGCCACTTGCTTTTGAGGACTCTTTTTTGCGAGATTCGTGGCTTCTGCATACCAATCAAATGATTGGTGCCACTGTTTCCACAAACGAGCAAGATTTTGCGGCTGATCGGTAATCCGTAATGGCGGTGGTGGCCTCAGGTTTACACCTGAATCGTCGTCCGACATTTCGAACAAACCGCGAAGGTTCATGCACTATATGCCCGTACTGGTTTCGATTACGATTCGATAACACTATTACCACGTATTATTAACAAATTGACGCGGGTTTCGGCACCATGTAAAAAGGACTTCATAAATTAAACACGCGACTTCGGCTAATAATCATTCTGTATATTTCTTATCACGTAATCAGTTCAGTGGTTGACGATCATTGTCTGCCCAGGTCTCTGACACTGACAAAGCTCTGACGTTATCTTACAAAGCTTCGACGTTACCTGATAAAGGTCTAACATTACCTGACAAACTCAGGCATTACCTGACTAAGGTCTGACAAAGCCCTGACATTACTGGGAAAAAAATGGATATTTAATAAAATTGTTTATCTATAAGGTCAAACAACGCTACTTGTTGAAGTGTGATAATCTAATTATAAAATAGCCGAGAAATGGTTGCAGGACAATAAATAATATCATTTGAAGTGTAAAGAGTGCAGGGTAGGAGTGGGGAGAGTGTGGGGAGTGGGGAGAGTGTGGAGAGGGGGGGGGGTTGCGTGGGGGTAGGGGCGTGATTTTTTATAATCAATAAAGAACTACCAGGAAAGATTTTGTGTGCACTCTTCAAATACTTGTTATTGGGACCCAAATAGACCATTAAAACAATAAAACCTTTTACTCACCCTTTTGCAGGTTGAAATGACCTGCTGACTGCACTATTAGGCCTTCCTGCATTTACGTTATTATTGGTTCAGCTCCCTGTCAATTACTCGAGAAATCCAAGAGCTGGGTTGTCAATTATTGATCCTGTCGCCTGTCAATTACTGGCGTTTTTTCAAATATCAACTGTCAAACACGGATGCAGAAACCCAAGTTAGGAAAATACAATTATTAACCTAAATATTGAAGTTTGAGCAGATTACCTATACGGTTTCGGTAAAGTACTGTGATCTCTGGCAATCCAGAAAAAATCAAGAAATTCAGCCATGAAGGGACTAGAAAACCTTTTGTGAGCCTCCAAAGTAACATTTTTCGTTTAAGTCCCAATTACCGGTACCTTTAACCTACCCACCTCTGTTCCTTCTATCAAGTTATGTACTAACATCAAACCGTAAAAGTTATTTTAAAATCTTGGGGAGCTCGTAGAAACCTAATGTTGATCTCATTTGATGCCAAATTTAATTTTCTACAACATTTATTATTATGAGTTTTTGATTTTCGAATTAATTTACGTTTTCATCACCCCAAAACACTCAGAAACCTTTAAAAAAAAGTTTTTCGCAGAAATATTCGTTAACACTTAACTTCAATCTGGGCCCTTAATGAAATTTCCCATAAGACCTTATTTAGGACCAACCTGCATACTCCATTGAAACTGACACCTTTAGAAATCTGGTCGATTATAAATTGGAAATCAGCTATGATGATAAACTGGTTAGAAATTATGATAAACTACCTGCTAACCAATTATGAGCTATTACCTACTAACCAGTCAACGTCCCTGTCTGATAGCACTACGTCACTTTCCAGGTTAGCAAATATGTCAAGGTTACAAGTAGGCTCATTTCTCCTTTTTTTCTAGTATCGTCTGGCAGTTAGAAATTTGTATTACCACTTCTAGTTAGTCGTTAGAGCGATAAAAGCGTTAGAGATAATTGGTTATGTTTCATGACTTTGTTATTCAAGATGGTATGCATGTAATTGATCTCTTGGAAATACCGTTTTGAGATCAACTCCATCAGTAAGTCCTACTATTGCTTGTACTATTCCTTGATGTAAATGATCGATGTACTATTCCTTAAACTTTAAATAATCAATTCGCCCTATCTGGCGGAAATATTTTCAGTCGTACTCACAAAAGTTAGATAGGTACTTACGAATTATCCAAATAACCGAGTCAAAATTGGTTCTTCCATAAAACAGAACGATAACGCCGTCTATTAATCAATGAGTCAATCGCCTCAACAACGCGATCAGGATTTTCACCAACATTAACTTGAAGTGACACCAGAAAATTGAAGATTTACTATATCATTTCCAAGTCAAATTCAAGATTTCCTTTATCAAATTCAGACTTGTCAAATTCAACGTCAGGGTTTATCATTTCAATATCAATATTCCTGAACTATCGTGCAAACTTCCTTATCACTGGTAAATGAAACTCTGGGATTTAAAAACGTAGTGTTTATTTATTAATTAAAACCGCTGCAAATTATTACACAATGGTTTATTATTTTTCTCTAGATCACTCGTCTGCAAAGCCACCAACCATCCAACATGAAGAAAAACATCGATCGCAATTCGGTCAGCTAACATTTGAACGGAGATGAGGCCTCTTTTGCGATTCACGCTCGTGTTTCTGATTTATCGTACGTCCAAACTTTAAATTCTCGTAGTGAGCGAACGGTTTTGTTTAAATTGAAGGAAAAAAATACCTTTATATCAAAATTTGTTGAGTTAGGGCGTTTTCAAAATTTCAAACTTGATTTTGGAACCCTTAGACGTAACCTACATCAAAAAAAATCTTCGGGCACAACTAGACCCCAAATGGAGCCTACATACCAAATTTCATCAAAATCGGTCAATGCTAAGGGGCAAAAGTGCCGCGT
Organism: Apolygus lucorum; assembly: GCA_009739505.2. NCBI lineage: Eukaryota > Metazoa > Arthropoda > Insecta > Hemiptera > Miridae > Apolygus > Apolygus lucorum. Next base: position 39,131,011 of record CM019171.2, on the reverse strand, counting down.
ACGGCGGACGGACGGCCAAATTTTTATTCGATTTTTGGATTCTACGTACCTTGAAACGTAAACCATCAAATTTTGACGGGGTGTTAAAAATTTTTTTTCTTGGTGGATTCCAAAGGTTCATTATTGAAAATAATAAAACAAAATCTGGTCGTCCGTCCGCCGTACTCGGCACTTTCCCCGCTTAGCATTGACCGATTTTGATGAAATTTGGTATGTAGGCTCCATTTGGGGTCTAGTTGTGCCCCGAAGATTTTTGTTGATGTAGGTCACTTCTAAGGGTTCCAAAATAAATTTTGAAATTTTGAAAACGCCCTAACTCGAAAATTTTTGATATAAAGTTTGTTTTTCCATCAGTTTAAGATAGTATAGAATTTTTAGAATTTTTTGAGACCATGCGGAGCTCTGTTGGACAAACCGTTCGCTCCCTAGGAGAATTTAAGGGTTGGGCAAACGATAAATCAGAAACACGAGTATGAATCGCAAAAGAGGCCTAATCTCTGTTCAAATTATAGCTGACCGAAATGCGATCGATGTTTTTCTTCATGTTGGATGGTAGGTGGCTTTGCAGACGAGTGATCTATATAGAAAAATAATAAATAATAAACCATTGTGTAATAATTTGCAGCGTATTACGATATAATGATATTCATCAATTTAAAATAGTATTGAACTTTTAGAACAAATGAGACCACCCAGAGCTCTGTAGGACCAACCTTCGCTCCCTACGAGAACTTAAGGGTCGGTCTTACAGTAAATCAGAAACGCGAGTGTGAATCGCAAAAGAGGCCTAATCCCCGTTCAAATTTTAGCTGACCAAAATGCGATCGTTGTTCGTTTCTTCGACTTGTACTCAGTTCTGCATGAAGGCACCCACAACCCCTTATTTCTCCGAATTGAGCGAAAATGTGATTGGTAGATAGTGGCAATGGCAAGACTGCGTTCTTTGCAGGCGAATGATCAATAATGAAGTGATAAATAATAAACCTGCACAACTAGACCCCAAATGGAGCCTACGTACCAAATTTCATCAAAATCGGTCAATGCTAAGTGGCAAAAGTGCCGCGTACGGCGGACGGACGGCCAAATTTTTATTCGATTTTTGGATTCTACGTACCTTGAAACGTAAACCATCAAATTTTGAGGGGGTGTCAAAATTTGTTTTTTCTTGGTCGATTCCAAAGGCTTATTATTGAAAATAATAAACCAAAATGTTTTCTTATCTGTAGGGAGAGGGAAGAGGCTGAGGTAGCGGGAGTTTCTCTGCAAAACCAGATAGGTTTGGTAAATCCATTCTCACTCACTACCTACCATTGTTGCTCTCGATGGCATTGCCAGCTCCAGCAAGTACCAGGGTTAGCAGGACTCCGTACTTCGAAGGAGCCGCGGCGGTGAAGATCCCAGAGTCCTCCCGTCAAACCGAGAAAATTGCACGTTTGTCCACGTTGGAACAAAAATTTCTTTCTAAAATTCGATTGTAAAATATTTTTCGATTACATCGTTGGAAAGCTGAGATTTTGGCGCACTTTTTAGGGAAGTTTCACAATTCTGCGTCGCGTTACCAGGCGACTGAAAAACAAGCGATTTCAAGATTTTGATGAGTTTTGCTTTTCATACGTCGTTTGCACTTCTTGATTGAAAATTTAACGCCCCCTCCAACGGATGTTTTAGATTTGAGCTAACAAAAAACGAAGGTTTTCTTCGAAAAAACCACTTTCTAGCAGTCATTCGGAAGTATCACCATTGGATTCAGCGAAATAAATTACAAAGGAAATGATACCAAAATCGTCAAGCCATCTTGAAATCGACCATACACCGCTTAAAACACTGGATTTTTTTTACAAAAAATCCAGTGTTTTGTAAAAACGTGGGTTTTACAAAAACCCACGTTTTTTGGCATTCAAACTTGATTTACTCTTCCAATTTGAATTTTAAAAAGAAGAATTTATAGACCGTTGGAAAGCCGACATATTTTTTCTGAAGAGCGCCCATCAAAATAGCCCGGGATTCAAAGTGAAAATTCAATTTAAAAAAGTCATATTTAGAAAAATATTTGAAGTTTACTTTTTGACTTGATTTTTTAGAAATGTTTTATTTCTGAACGATTTTGGTTTTACCCTAGGTAGCTTGGTGCTTAGTTTTAATGCTCTTTCCAATGATATCCTCAAATTTGAATTTACTTGGTAAATAACAGGAGTTATGTCAGTTATAATGACGAACGGTCGAAAACGCGAGAAAAAAACTTCTAAGTGAAAAAAAGCCATTATGAGTTGGCTAAGAAAAATTGCTAAGAGACATTTTTTGTTGGAAATACCTTGTAAAATAGAACCCTGAAGTTATGCCTGTGTCAAGTGTAGACACCCTCTAGGATGTGAATATTGCGTAGATGTATGTTATGGTAGGTAGTATTTATCTATGGTAGATTGTTGAGGTGCGGTCACCGAACCTCAACAGTCTACTCATCCTCATCACTATATTTATGTATAATGAAAACCTGAGTATATTTGTTGTACCCAGAAATGCCGTAGCCGTGATACTCTATTTTTTTTTAAATTTTTTTTTTATAAGAATGCATTTATTTATTTTTTTTTTACATAAACATACAATCTTCATGTTATATAATACTGCATGTTATATCTGAAAACCGGTGAATACTTGTCTAAATGCTACACCCTCTGAAAGACAGAAGTCTTGTGTAGAGGGAGGAGTGTCCAGAGCTACATTTACACGTTCGGACGAGAAATCTCCCGATATTATCAGACTACCATAACTACAATACGAAGAAAATGAATCGCCTCTATTTTTACATTTCGATCTTTAAGAATCTCCTCTATTTTTTAACATTCGGTATTTAACTTAGTGATACTTCGGTATATAACTTACTTTTTTGTTGTATTACATTATTATAGCTATTTTGCTTCCGAGTCTACCAAGGTAGCGGAAGCTTTGTTTTCACTTTTCAAGGACGAAAAAAAAAAGTTCTCCAAAATCAAAATTTCCACTCGCGTTTTGCGTTTTAGACCTTTCTGAACAATTTTGGTTCCGTGTCTGTCTGTCTGTCTGTCTGTCTGTCTGTCTGTCATGAATTCCTTGTAACGCGCATAACTATACGAAGTTATTGTCCGATTTCGATGAAATTTTCAGGGAATGTGCGGGTTGGTGTGTAGACGGTCCCCTATGAAAATCATCATCCCCGGACTGATAGAAGCGACTGCGCATGCGCAAACGTGAATTCCTTGTAACGGCCATAACTTCAACAATTTCCACCCGATTTCGTTGAAATTTTCAGGGATTATGCGGATTAGTATTTAGATGGTCCCCTATGAAAATCATCACCTTCGGACTGATAGAAGCGACAGCGCATGCGCAAACGTGATTTTCTTGTAACGGCTATAACTTCCACATTTTCCACCCGATTTCGTTGAAATTTTCAGGGATTATGCGGATTAGGTTGTAGAGAGTCCCCTATGAAAATCATCATCCCTGGACTGATAGAAGCGACTGCGCATGCGCAAACGTGAATTCCTTGTAACAGCCATGATTTCAACTGTCCCCCAGGGGTCGCGGGTTCGAATCCCAGCCGAGGCTAAGTATTTTTTTGATCCAATCACATACATCTACTCACTTAGTTTTTCATCCGAATTTGATGAAATTTTCTAGGATTGTCAAGATTAGCGTTTAGATGGTTCCCTATGAGGGTAGTGGAAGGTACTTAGAGATTGGTGTTTTGAGCTACTATGCATCGGATCATCTATATAATCGGGTTATGGATACGAGGAAGCTATGTGCCACACCCACTTGGCAGACGTTTTTACTTTAATATTCCTTTTTATTTCACAAAAATTTTATTAATCTTACTTTTAAATTGTTCTAAATTAAGCTGGGCCACCTTATTATCAAAAATAAGGTTGTTGAACGTTTTAATTCCAGACTAGTCATGGCATTTTAATCCTATCGCGGTTTGTCTTCTTGGTAGTTTAATTTGTATTAAATTTTTAGACCTAGTATTATTTATCATTCTGCTGAATTTTCCTCGCAGTAAGTATTTGTATATAATTGTAAGTGTTGTTTTATCCAGAAGTTCTTTAAACGTTAATATTTTCGTATTATGGAAGAGTTGGTCAGTAGGAAATCTATATGGATATCTAAACAATATTTTTATTAGAAGTTTTTGAGAGGTTATTATTTTTTCAATTTTATTCATGTATGCATTGCCCCAGGCCACAATTCCATAGTTTATCTGGGACTGTGCTAATGCATTATATATCTTAATTCAATTTATTTTGATCAGAACATTTTTAATTTCTATAAATACGGGTATTATCTTTCTAAGCTTTTTGTTTACAGCTTCTTTTTGTGGTTCCCAGGAAATAGTCTGGTCCATAAGGACACCCAGATATTTTATGTTGCTTACTTGTTTGATTACTGGACATGCACACAGATTTGAATTACATTTTTCGCTTAGATGACATTTTATTTCTGAGATATTGGGTATGTCTTTCGTTTTAAGAGAGAAGGCAACAAATTTAGTTTTTTCATAGTTTAGTTTAAGATTTTTACTGGAGTATTTTACATTTAATTTATGAAGATCTTCCTCTGCGTTTCTTTTTGCTTCTTCCCAAGTTTTTCCTGATGATATTAAAGCCGTATCATCAGCGTAGGATACCAATTCACCGTGTATTTTCGTATTTAAGATTTCGTTTACATATATCAGGTATAGCAACGCACTGATAATCGTCCCTTGTGGCACACCGCATACCAAATTCTTCGACTCACTAAGCTTTTCTCTGAGTTCTCACTTGCTGTACTCTCTTGTCTAAATAACTTTGTACCCATTTTATCATTGTTACGTAAAATTTTTTAAGATTATACCGACCTCGTCTAGCTCTAGGTTGAACTGTTCCTTCCCTTTCTTCAGCGGTACTGGAATCTTCAGAACTTGATATCCGATTGTACGTAGTACGGCTGCAACCCCGAGTTGCGGCAGCGTCTTCACTAAAACTGGAATTGCTCATGTTTGCTGAGATGGAATTAACTTAGCAGATTGAAAGGTCGGAACTGATTTTCAGTCATTAAAACTAAGAGCTACTGGCTGGCTCCACTGTCGCGTGATTCATGATTAAGGAACACAATATAGCATTGTGGGGAAAGATGTTTGCATTGAGAAGGAATTGACGAATACCTTCTCAACCAAACGCCTTCGAGAAGAAACTAACAAATTCCTTCTACACCAAACGCCTTCGGCTCCTTACCCATTACCGAGATTTCCGATGCATAACAAGCTTTCGAAAATGCTTATTTCTCTTACCGTTTCCTTTTTGCTTCCGAGTCTACCAAGGTAGCGGAAGCTTTGTTTTCACTTTTCAAGGACGAAAAAAAAAAGTTCTCCAAAATCAAAATTTCCACTCGCGTTTTGCGTTTTAGACCTTTCTGAACAATTTTGGTTCAGTGTCTGTCTGCCTGTCATGAATTCCTTGTAACGCGCATAACTATACGAAGTTATTGTCCGATTTCAATGAAATTTTCAGGGATTATGCGGATTAGGTTGTAGATGGTCCCCAATGAAGATCACCACCTTCGGACTGATAGTAGTCACTGCGCATGCGCAAACGTGAATTCATGTAACAGCCATAACTTCCACATTTTCCATCCGATTTCAATGAAATTTTCAGGAATGTTACAGATTGGTATTTAGATGGTCCCCTATGAAAATCATCACCTTCGGATTGATAGTAGCGACTGCGCATGCGCAAACGTGAATTTCCTTTTAACGGCCATAACTTCCACTTTTTCTACCCGATTTCGATGAAATTTTCAGGGATTATGCGGATTAGGTTGTAGATGGTCCCCAATGAAGATCACCACCTTCGGACTGATAGTAGTCACTGCGCATGCGCAAACGTGAATTTCCTGGTAACGTCCATAATTTCTACATTTGCTATCCGATTTCAAAGAAATTTTCATGGATGTTACAGATTACTATTTAGATGGTCCCCTATGAAAATCACCACCTTCGGACTGATAGTAGCCACTGCGCATGCGCAAACGTGAATTCCTTGTAACGGCCATAACTTCTACATTTTCCGTACGATTTCAATGAAATTTTCAGGGATGTTACACTCGTTTTGATGTTTTGAGATTAACTACTATGCATCGGATCATCTATACAATCGGGTTACGGATACGAGGAAGCTATGTGCCACACCCACTTGGCAGACTTTTTTTACTTCTAGCCTAATGAAATTTTAGAAGGTAGGCACTTACTTACTATGATGGGGCTAACTACAGACGTTTTGATGGAGTTTAAATCCAAATGGAAAAGGTTTAAATCTAAATGGAAAAGGTCTAAATCCAATCGGAAAAGGTTTAAATCTAAATGGAAAAAGTCTAAACCTAAGTGGAAAAGGTTTAAACCTAAATGGAAAAGAACTAAACCTAAATGGAAAAAGTTTAACTCAATGAGGAATTTCACCATGTCGGAAAATCCTATTTTTGACCCCAAAATCGGATTCAGCACCTCTAAAAACCTCCTAAGGCAAACTTTCAGCCCGAACTTCCTAATTTACGAATAAACAAAACAGTGTAGAAAATACGAATGTTTAAAAAAACCGGGAAAATGACGTCATGCTGGAATGGTTCTTTTATGGCCGCTTGAAGCGCTGAGATCGAGAAATCCATAGTCCCCAGATGCAAAATTTCATGAAACAGTAAAGTTCGAAATCGAAAAACTGAAGAAAAAAATAGAAAAAGCGAGATGGGGAAAATTAGGTTTCCTCTGTTTTTGTTTGATATCTTTTCTCTTAGAAAACACGATTTCGTCGTCCCAATGGGCAACACTGGGAGGAGACGGCGATCCGAACAGCCCAATCAGCGAGCGTTCCCGCTGGACGTCTGTTTTCCCGGTTAGTTTTGAAATTAAAAATTTTGACTGTCTCCCAAAAATAACAGGAGACTTATTTTCCGAAATCAGCCCGATTTTCATGTATCCCACACTATTAACTATTCAGGAAAAATGCAAACAGAAATCGGTGAAATTCCTCATTCGGAAATGCTATATTATCTTGGAGCTAACCTCTAACTACCTCAGGAGTTTGAACAATCGAGTTGGGCCATTAGATTGTGAGTTATTGGTGTTTTCAGAACCTCAATTCTGATGGCAATCTAATTTGCAAGAGTCGGATTTGAGGCGTTTTAAAATTGCAGCCCTTATTTTGCAACCCTTAGAAGTGAATGACATCAAACAAGAGCTTCGCGGCACAACTAGACCCCAAATATCATCAAAATCTGAGCCTTATTCGATTTTTGTATTCTATGTACGGTGGGATAAAATATGAACCAACAAATTTTGAGGGGAGGTTGAAAATGCTTTTTCTTGATCGATTCCAAAGGTTAATTTTTGAAAATAATAAACCTTTGTGTTCAGCCTATTGTCATTGAGGTTCCCGCTAGGATTTGTGCCAAGAAAGTTTCATGACAATGAAATAAGTGCGCGCAATAATTTCCAGGGTTCATAGTGTGAATGGAGAGGAAACTGACGAATTAGATCCCGATGAAACCATTATTTTTACAAGCTGTTTGTTTGAGGTGAATAATTTGTTTGCTCTCTGATGGTGTTGGTGCTGAAGACCCTCCCGATCCGTCCTCTGACGAATTCCTTCAACTTCATTAGCGAGTGGTTTAGCAGAAATACAATTTTTCAAACCCTCGTAAAATGTCAAATAGAAGACATTTTGATCTTGGATATATTTACCTATATTTTCTCTCGACCTGCTTCTAGAATTCTACCTGTAGTATGAAGCGATGCTTTAATGATAGAAGAATATTGTGATATCTGATATGAGTAGAATGATTTTTTACTTTCACATCGTGAATATTAACTGTCAATAAAACGTTGGTCTACATTATTCGTCAGTTTGGTATCGTTCCCACAATCTGCGTAAGATTGACGTCAATTCATGCCATCATGCTACGATGTACCTACTAATTGTAGATATTTTGCACACTCTATGTGGTCATTCGATTCTTTAAAGACCTGACCTGATGAATACCAACCAGGAGTTGATCGTTTTTATCGGAGTTACTCTTACAGCTATAGCTATTTAGTTTCGATTTTATTTAAACTTTTCACTGTTCCGATGATTTTACTTGCTGTAAAGTTTCCTAATTTGCTTTCACCAGTCTGATTATAAACAGATTAATGGTGATTTGATATAAGTAGGTAGGTAATCATTTTATTAACAATAATAAATGTTATGATTTATCTTCGCGAATTATGAATCATTAAGTTATTAAAGTTGATTAAAATTGATTAAAGTTATTAAGTTGATTAAAATTAAATCTAGGATGATTTAGGTTTTTATAACAGGCCTGGCTGGTATCTTTATGTGCGACTGGACTCCCCATATGACTCATGTAATTGTGATACCAATAAACAAGTAAGTGAATGCAAGTAGGTATCTGAGTAAAGTCCTTGGATCGCCAGAAACGAAGAATCATGAGCTTCTGAAAGTCTACGATGAGGTAATACGATATCTACTACAGCGTGTGCACCAATGGGTTTGAATTGAATAATCAAAACACGAGTAAAAACGGGAATTTAGAGTTGTAAGTAAGTAATGTGTTGTAATGTAGTAAACTTTCTACAGTTTTTTCACTTCGTTTTCGTGGGTTTTTGAAAAAATAAAAGCCGTGGTGGAACGTACGCCACACAGATATTGTGGAAATGGGAATGCACTTCCATTTCTAACATCACAGATTATTTGCTTTGGTAAACAATTTGCGTGCCGCGATGGATATTGAGGTTCGTGGTATTCGTTCATGTATTATAATTATGTTTCTTCCACATTACAACAAAGGAAAATTAGTTTTAAAATTTCGCACCCAAATTAAAATTATTCTGATCATCAATTCAACGCTAAACAATTCAGGAAGTTTTTGCACATAAAAATAGTTTAGCACATTTGATACGAAAAAGTAATTGATGGTGTAGTTTGATCTGTGCTGCCCAACCGAATGGTCCGAATCCAACTCACGGAATAACCGTTTTTAAATCATCCTGTAGGAATTGGTTTATTGAATCACTAAAAATGTAATATTCCGTTGTGCACAATCAATTTGCTGATAATGGGAAATCGTTGGAGTTGATACCTACTAGAATTCAGAGCAAATTTGTGGAAACGGAGCGTACCTAATCCTAACTAACGGTTCTATTTGCGTATGTTTGGTCTCATTCGATTATTAATTTAAAAGTATATACCTAGGACACAATGCCCCAGTAGCCTAGGTTCTTTTTTTTTATCGTGATTTATTTATTGCAACTGAACATAAGATACATTTCATCTAGCAATATTTCATTTCAGAATAATTCAATCTCACTGTAGGGCAGGTTTTCAGCAAAACCTAGCCCGTTTTTTTAGCAGGATCGGGAACACTTGGTTTCACTTGCACTAAGAACTATTGGCACAGCACAATTAAATCCAGTGGTTTGTTTCGCTTGAGGCGCCGAAGTTCTCCATCGTTGTCCAAAACGTTGAGCATCTCCAGGTTCTCATGTTTGTGGAGGCGATGTTCGTGCTTCCTTGCGTATTTGACAATAGTTTCATTGACAGTCTCTATCTTCAAATCTCGATGGATATCGTCATTTCGCATGTACCAGGGGGCTCCAACTATACTTCTCAGTAGTTTATTCTGAAAGGTTTGGATTTTCTTAATATTTGATTTTTTGGCACAGCCCCAGAGCTGTATCCCATAGGCCCAGATAGGGCGAAGAATCTGCTTATAAATAAGCAGTTTGTTGTGAAGTGAAAGATGGGAATTCCTTCCCATTAACCAATACATTCTTCTGAACTTGATCTTCAATTCCTGCTTCTTCTTTTCAATATGATTGTTCCAATTTAGTTTGGAGTCAAGGGTCATCCCCAAGTATTTCACTGTATCAGCGTACGGAATTTTGTTAGAATATATCTAGACTTATACGGCTGTGATCTTTCGGTTAGTGAAGTTGATGTGTACTGATTTTGTTTCATTCAACTTCATTCTCCACATCTTAGTCCACTTGGCTATCTTGTTAGCAGACGTCTGAAGTTTGCGAGTTGCAGTTTCCACGTCATCTCCAACAGAGAGGATAGCCGTGTCATCTGCAAACGTAGCAACAGTTGTGTCTTCTTGTTGTGGAAGGTCTCTTGTGTACAATATGTAAAGTACCGGGCCGAGAACACTCCCTTGCGGAACCCCTGCTTTTATAGGCTTCAAGCAGGAGTATTGATCATCTTGCTTTACCCTGAAATGTCTGTTCTCAAGGTAGGATTTTAGGAGTAAATAAAACTGTCTTGGGAGATCTCTGTGCAGTTTATATTCAAGACCCTCATGCCAAACCTTGTCAAAGGCCTGAGCCACGTCTAAGAAAATGCTGGCACATATTTTTTTGCCTTCTAGGGCCTTTTCTATAATGTTAGTGATTCGATGGACTTGATCTATCGTAGAGTGTCGTTGTCTGAATCCAAACTGGTGATCTGGAATCAAATTTCTGTCTTCTATTATTGGTTTAAGCCGTTTAAGCAGCAGCTTTTCAAAAAGTTTGGACATGACAGGGAGGAGTGATATAGGCCGATATCCTGTCTTCTCATTAGGTGACTTTCCTGGTTTGGTAATCATAATGACCTCCGCAACTTTCCACTGGGATGGTACATGTTTCAACCTGAAGGTAGCATTGATAACATGAAGCAATTTTATGACAGCCTTTTCAGGGAGCTCTTTCATAATTCTACCTGTTATCAAGTCGTAGCCAGGCGTCTTTTTTGTATTGATGTTACTCTTTATTTCACCCTTTAGTTCTTTCAGAGTTACAGGTATAATTTCGAGTTCATCTGTTTTTTCTGGCCTAGGTTTTTGATGAAGCCATGTGATTTTCAGTACTCTAATGAGTGCCTTGTGAGAACCCTAGACCTCGTATGACTCATTACCTCCAAGGCCTTGGAAGGTCCAGTAATATGTAAAGATTTTCAAACACTGAATAGAATGGAACCAACTCGATACGATAATTTGTTTGGGAGATATAAGGCGGTAACACTAAATTAACGAAGTTTTATATTCGTATTTTTCGGATTGCAGCAATGAATTCTCATGGATTTTCAATTCCTACTTAATGCACTGAGTGGTACTTGCACTTAATCGGTTTCTTGATTGGAATACCTTGGCAACACCTCACATTTTCTTCCTCTGATTATTATTAACTAAATTGTTCCAATATTATGAGAATCATTCTTATTATCGGCGAGGAGGGTAGCAGTAGTTGGAAACCGTCCCTTGGCTGAAGACATAATATAGATGATTCATTAACTAGTTTAATTTACTTGAATGAAGCTATTTTTGACCGACTTCAAAAACAGCTGGAGAAGGTGCTCACTTCGGTGTGTCACGAGACGACAATTTTTTGTTGTTGTATATTTGGACTCCTTGTGATTATTACTGACCAATTTCCTTTTTGATTTTCTTTCAACGTGTGATTTCGATTGTGGAAGTGAAGAGCGTGCAATATCACTTCCCACCAGCGTTCAATGGGTCGTCACACTCGATGACCACAGATAATGGAGTTTAACTGTCGCTTGTTGTCTATGTTTGTATTGTCCTGACTACTTGTCTTTTATTCACTGGACGCTGAGTAATAACGAAATTAGTGTAAAAAAAGATAGTGACTAGAAAAGAGAGAAATTGAGTTTTTCCAGAAGAGAGTTATTCAGTCTCCTACATGGGAAACGCTAAACCTGATTTTTGTTACGAGTTTATTATAGAGAGTCTGAAATACGGATCAAGTAGGTATGTAAAATTAAAAACTCATTGGGTTTTAGCACAAATTGATACCTGATATACCGAGAACTTGGTATTGAGTAATTGGATTCCTTTGGTATCCAAGAGTTGGATTCCCTTGCATCCAGGAAATGGATTCCTTTTGATATTCAGGAAATAGATTCCCTTTGCGATCCAGGAATTTTATTATTTTGGAATCAGGAAGTGGGATTGTTTTACGTATCCTGGAATTTTATCCTTTTGGTATCTAGAAGTTGGATTCTCTAAGTATCCAAAAATCGGATTTCGTTCAGTTGGACTCCCTTGGCAACCAGGAACTGAATTCCCTTGGTATCCTTTACCTCAATGGGGGCCAGTCAATTCGTACAGTTCAGTCAGTTGTTCAATCGAAGCCTGTTGACGACTTCCTTCCTGCTCTTACCTTCTAATCAACTATTAGATTAGAGTTTACATTGAAAGATCAGTTTGGTGAGTAAAACAGTCAAAACATAGGGTTCTGAATCCAGGAACTGTATTTCCTAGGTATCCAGGAACTGTATTTCCCAGGTATCCAGGAATTGTATTTCCTTGGTATCCAGGTACTGTATTCCCTAGGTATCCAGGAACTGTATTTCCTAGGTATCCAGGAACTGTATTTCCTAGGTATCCAGGAATTGTATTTCCTTGGTATCCAGGAACTGTATTTCCCAGGTATCCAGGAATTGTATTTCCTTGGTATCCAGGTACTGTATTCCCTAGGTATCCAGGAACTGTATTTCCTAGGTATCCAGGAACTGTATTCCCTAGGTATCCAGGAACTGTATTTCCTAGGTATCCAGGAACTGTATTTCCTAGGTATCCAGGAACTGTATTTCCTAGGTATCCAGGAATTGTATTTCCTTGGTATCCAGGAACTGTATTCCCTAGGTATCCAGGAACTGTATTTCCCAGGTATCCAGGAATTGTATTTCCTAGGTATCCAGGAACTGTATTTCCTAGGTATCCAGGAATTGTATTTCCTTGGTATCCAGGAACTGTATTCCCTAGATATCCAGGAACTGTATTTCCTAGGTATCCAGGAACTGAATTCTCTTGGAATAGGACGCCCTCGGTTTCCAGGATATGGATTCCCTTGGTATCCAGGTAATGGATTCCGATGGCATTTCCTTGGCATTAGAGTTATATATTCCAATAGTTAACAAATGAGTGCAACTTGACGGAACACCGAAAACATCTAAAATTATCGCACAACGGCTTATTTATTTATTCATATCATATTGGTATCCAACCTGCGGTGATCACAGTTCTATTAGTATATTGGTTATAAAATGACCGTCATATTAAATATGTCAAAGGTTCCTTCGGATAAGGTAGATAACTGGTTAGGTGCTCATCGTAGGGAAGAAATTTTCTTCAAAAATTCTTCTTTGGTTATAAATCTACTTTATCCGAAGGAACCTATGACATGTTTCTATACTCCACAGTCATGTCTCTGCTTCATTCTCGTCCAACGTTTAAAAGCCATTACGGGGATCCCTTATGAGTGGATAGTGCTTAGTCTGAATTGGTCAATCCTAAATTGGTTCAATCCTAAATTTTATTAAATTTTCCATGTTATCGTGTTTGAAAATTGTTTATCCTGGAGAATTTATTGGCTGTAACCCAAAGTTACAGCTTGACTGGATTCCGAATAAAACGCACGTACCGTATTTCATCAGTTCAAGTCAACCCCTAAGAGATAAAATAGCCCTAGAGGTGAACTCATGAATTATTACATATTCGACTTTCGGATATTTTGAAACGTAAAACCAAAAAAATTCTGCACGGTTAATTTGGCAGATTTGATGTTCCGATTTCGATTTTCATAAATTTACTGATGTTAGTTGTTAATAATCTTTAGTCTCATGATAGAGAGCACTGTAAATGTAATTGTTGTTTGGTACGATACTACTCCCTCATCAATGGTGCACAAGGTTCTGTATTGTTAGATAACTAATACTGGGTTGGTTGTTATTTTAGTGGTGGCATTGGTCATTCATGGTTTCATTGATGTTTTTTTGTTGCAGATTGGGAACCTGTCGTGAAAATTGCGGCCGTGGATTGTTCCAACCAGCAGAACACTCCTCTCTGTCGAATCTACGAGATCCTCAGTTACCCTACTGTAAGATATTTCCCCCCTAATTTCGGAAAGGATTTCTACGGGACCGACATCGTTAAGAGGACAGTGGACGATCTTAGAGAATCCATTGTGACTGACCTGTTGACAAGGAAAGACTTGCCTCAATTGCACCAATTCATGGGTACATCTTCGGAAATGTGGGGCAACGCAGCGGCTCAAGTGAAGTATATAGTACTGGTCAGCGAATGCAAGCCGTTAATCGGACCTCAATTAATACTGGACTATTGGTCCATTGAGAAGATTATGGTTGTGTCAAGTTCCTGTTCATCGACTCTTTTACAAGAATTGTCCATCCAACCGCCTAAAGAAGCGGCAATCTACATCCTGGAAAAACACTCCAGTCCCCGAGCTTTGCAGACCGGTGACTTCAATCGATCTGCAGCTCTGACTAGCTTGCACACGTTTTTCCAGAGCGTGGACATCAAAGTACCCACTGCATTCAACCTCACCTCAATAAAAGACGTACAAATTGACCTAAACATGGCGTTTGAGATAGCTCAACAAGGACCACATAAAATCGATAAAATTTCTTCTAATAAGCACACTGATGAGGTTTTCCAAGTCGATATCGAGGGTGCAATTCGACATACATTGAATGTGGAGATCCCTCAGCATAAACATATCAACAATACGGCGTTTGAAGCTCTTAAAAATTATCTTCTCATTCTGAACAAGTATTTCCCTATTGGTGAAAATGGAAGAAACTTCTTGCAATGCGTTTTACATAAGGTGGAGCTGCACAATGCTGAAAAGGGTATTGCAGGAACGGAGTTTTCTGATAATGTTGGAATTTGTCAGCAGCGTTACCACCCAGTTTACCTCGATGCTGATAATGGTTGGCTCGGATGTCGTGGAACACTCCCAATGTATAGAGGTTTCCCCTGTTCAATGTGGACTATGTTCCACACTTTGACCGTCCATGCCTACAACAAACGAGCGGATGATCCCCAGGAAGTATTGAAAGCCGTGAAAGGGTACATGAACAATTTCTTCGGGTGTACAGACTGTGCCAAACATTTCATGTCAATGGCGGTGAGTATGGAAGGTAACGTGACGAGTCTTGAAGACAGCGTTACGTGGTTGTGGGCTGCACATAATCAGGTGAACAAGCGTCTCCATGGAGACCCAACTGAAGACCCCAATTTCCCCAAAGTGCAGTTCCCTCCCGCCAACATCTGCCCTAAATGCTATCGTCCGAATGGAATATTCGACGACAAACAAGTACTCCTTTTCATTCGTAAAATGTACACCAACATCAGTTACATCGTGCCAACCGATTTGGGTCCAAGTCCTACCACTTCGGAATCACCAGAAGCAAGTGAACGGTCTGAAGACAAAATCGTGGCTTCCAAACTAGTGCGCCATGAAGTGATCGTTGATCAGGATACACACAATGAAAGTCGCACATTTGCTACCAAACTCCTTTGGGATTTCAGTGTGTTCGATGTCAGCCTGTGCGTAATCCTCTATGTAATTTCCATGGCAATTATCGTGCTAGTATGTATCAAATTCCTTAGAAATAGACGATCATACCGAAAAAAGCCTTACTATAACGACATCTTCTAAACAGCTATGATGATACTGAAATTTGCGTTTTAAATCATGACTAGAAGTCCACTCTTTGGGAAAGTATTTAATTCCAGTAACTATAAATTGAATGATGGAAATTCGAAAAAGCAGTACAACGATCAGAAAAACGTTCTCACTATCTGTTGTAATTAAAAATGAGTTTCCAATTCATAGATATTGAGAAGTCATTAGTTGTATTTCAATAGGAAACGTTTTTAGAAATTTAGTAGATTTTTGACTGAAGGTAAGGGAGTCATCATTTTCTAGGAACATGATAATGGCAGCACTAACGTTCCCCAGGATTATCATATCTTAATTATGTAGAGCCAGGCTAGAACTGATACTGATTATTGAACTATCAAATTCCATTATGTCAGGATTTGTTTCGGGGTTTGTGGACATCCTGCTAGAAAAAATAGTTTCGTAAGTAGCCCTGACGACTTGTTTTTCGAGCTCTTAGCTCGACTAATATTAAGGCAATTCCATCACTTCATATTCTTCCACAACGATTCTTGCTGATTGCTGATTCAGGTGCTTATAAGAAAAATTATTGAAACACATCACCACGTCAAGCAAATTCGAATAGGAGAGCTATCGTTATAAAATCGAACTCTGAACCTCTTGTTCAACCATATTTTTTTCTGCTTTACGTATGTTTATTGTCTTCGCCTCTGTTACTTGTTCCACGATATGAATGTGTTCATCGTGTGTTTACGTTTGTAGAATTTTTCCTCCATCGCACATTTTTTCTTTTGCTGGGCCTAGAAATATCTGAAACTTCATCCAAGTTCCTGTGACCATTTGTTTGTTGTAAATAATTCCCCACAAAGACGCCATAAGAAAACGACTAAGTCTATTTTATTTATGTGTATAATAAAAGGGAAGGACAACCCGTTGACGACTTCGTGGGTTGGAAGTTGAGGAAATTGGGGGTGGGAGAGTTTGATGGAATTAAATGCCCCCATAGAACACCACCAGTTCAGATGTGAGCCCCGGAGGACACGGGTGGTGGCACTACTGAGCACTCCTACCGGAATCCCCCGCTCTAGGTAGCTCCAAGAAACTTTACCTCGCATTGACAAGATCAACCCTTCACTCAGGTTTCTCCATCATCACACAATTTTGAATATGAAGTCTTCAGGCTTGAGTTGTGTTCCAACAATCACGAGTTTCCAGCTCCTGTTTAGTCATTAGAAACAATACTGCTTTGAATATTTACAGCAATGGTTTTTAATTTTATCGCATAAAACCTTTCATCTTGATTGGATTTATCCTGGTTCTTATTTGAAACTCTCAACCTTCGAAATTCAGAATACTGATTGCATATTTATGGCTCTGGTATTGAGTTTTACTACCTGTCTTGATCAGGTTCATATTGAAACAAAAAAAAAATGAAATAAACAAACCTGCCTACGTCAGAACGACTATTACGTCATTTCCAGCATTTGTCGTTGAATGATTTGTGATTCCAGTGGTTTTGATTTTGGTTTTCAAGGGCTCACTGGGAAGTCGACGTGCTGCGTTTGTTCAGCAATGGATAGGTTCTGTCTTTTGTAGGTATTCGTGAATACTCCTGATGGCATCAAACTAAGTTCAAAAGGCATTGTTCAAAAAATGACTACCTATGGGTACCTAACAATATCTTTTCATTGTTCATTCAATTTACTAAAGTATTTTTAAATGATTGTGAGTCAAAACGAAAAAGTAAGATAAAAAATTAATGAATTGATTACAAAGTTCACAAAATTATTGTCCACAACTGGCTGAATTAGCTCCATTTCCTTCATCAATCATTTGTTGGTCCTTTGTATAGAAGTAAAAAGAAATTTTCAGCCACTAATACCTACTCGAAAACTCAGTCACCCCTTGAAACATGGGAATCGTGTTTTAAACTAAGGACCTCAGTGTATTGCATTTAGTTGATTAATTCGCTAATGGCCTTTTTGCCAAGATTTTAAAAAATAAACCAATCACTTTTTATGTAATTATTATAGAAAGAAATGTTTGTTTTTCACAATTTAATCGAAGAGCGTGAAATCTCTCACCTTTTTGTTTGAAACGCCGTTTGTTTATTCTTTCGATTTTCCTCAAACTAGCTTATTCGTGAACCTAAAAATTATGGTAAACTCTATAATGATATAATCTAATTTACATAATCGGTAGATGAGTCTGTTTTTAAGAACTGATCATTATCGAAAAAACCCGTTGCCTACTTCCAGTAGTTCAGATTAGTTGTTTAGACGATGTCACTGCCACAAATGAATTTTTCATAGGAGATTATAAATTCACAATCTTCTTTTAAATTTTTTTCGAACATTACTTTATAAAAATCCTTTCATTTCAGGATAGAGACGACATTCAGAACTTGTTATGTTGATTTTAGCGTGGAAAATACAGTCTTATCCTACAAAAGTTTTGTTTTTTCATTGTTAGGAGTTTTTATTTTGACAACTGTCTAGCTCGTAGAAATATAGATACACCAATACACCTTCGGTGCCTTTTTGTGTCTCTCGTATGACCTGCTGACACAGGTGAAAGGAAATTGATGATAACTATGTACACCTCAAAGAAGTCCAGTTCTGTAGCCCTAGTTTTCGAGGTGAATGTTTCCTACATATTCGTACAAACTGGATGACATCATTTATTTAGTTAACTACGCGTAGGTTCATTATTATTCTAATATTATTTCAAAGCTTACGAGTGCAATTTAAGAGATACACAGAAAAAAACGACTTTGAAGCCTTGGCCTGACACATAAATAGGTACAATTTCATTTAATTCACCAACGTAGCTTTGAAAACGCTGTTTTATGATATAAATAGATAACTAGTTGTATTTTTATGAAATTGTGACGAAACTATCACTCGTTTTTTCCAGAATTTCCACTTTTCCCAAGCGACTACCTACCTCAGATTTAAAATTTAGTGAATTTGCAAATTTTGTAACTCAACATCACAAGGTTTTAAGAGGGTAAATAGTAATTTGTACCTTATTAATTGTAAGTACCCTCTTTTAACCAAACATAAATTTCAAAATTGCAAATTAAGCGAAGAATGATACATTTTAATTGTACTGTTGAATAATATTATGTAATAATCTGTGATACCTATATGGAAAATGTCTAGATAATATTATTTCCTACTTGTTATTAATATTGGATCTGATAGTCGAATGTAGTAAAAAAACATTTTATTTTTTAAACGTTTTATAGTTGGATGGGAGGTCGT
Source organism: Apolygus lucorum (assembly GCA_009739505.2). Classification (NCBI taxonomy): domain Eukaryota; kingdom Metazoa; phylum Arthropoda; class Insecta; order Hemiptera; family Miridae; genus Apolygus; species Apolygus lucorum. Next base: position 39,112,255 of record CM019171.2, on the reverse strand, counting down.
TATTTCCCAATCGTTTGTTGTTTTGTAAGTTGATGAAAATGTGTGTTAAGTTTTGCATGACCTTTTGGGAATTTCTTGGAAGTTGAAAGTTTATTTTGATGTTGTGTTTATTTCATTCAGCGATCGGTCTGCGTTGCATGGAGTAGGGTTTTAAAGATTTATCACGGAATATACGGTTGTACGATAGTGTGATTAGGAAATATCTTATGTAACCTGGGAAACCCATATTAGTTAATAAAGAATAGTTGTGCAAATGAAACGAGGGATTGTATATTGATTGTATCCCCGAATGTTCATGAGAGACATAAAGACGCATAGACATAGTCGAAGACAAATAATAGGCTTGGACAAAGACATAAATATAGACGTAGCAACATGTGGACATAGACAGACATACATACGTAAAGACATGTAGACTAAGGCATAAATATACAGGGTGTCAATCGTTGAGGTCGATACTTTAGGGTCGATTCTACTACTAATTTGCTACAAATAATGCCCTGCTAAACAAAACCTGACGAACTGGTTTCCTTTTCTTTCGTTTCTTCAAGTTTCTTATCAAGCATCACCCCCTCCCCCCTTCTCCCTCAAGCTGCACACTTCAGGCATATCAAATCACTGGAATTTCGTCTTATCGGTATCTTTCGTCGGCAGTTTTTCCAGTTCTCATACTGAAGGAGCTCCCTTACATTCTAAAGCCAGTCTCTAATTCAGACGTGAGTAAGAGTTCTTCATAGTCTCTGAATCTTTTGAACTTTCTTCGTCAGCACCATTGAATTGATTCAGAATAGACGTTTTCTGCTCTCTTCATCCTGCTCAGCTTCACGTTTTCTTAGTTTTTCTCCCTTCTGGTGGTCCTGCTACGGATCTTCGCATAGTTGATATTTTGTTGTCATTTCCGGTTCGGTTTTAGTACACGAGGTAATTGTGACGATCTTCCTCTAAGTCATTCTGTCACTTCAAATGTATTCAATCAAAATCATCAGTTTTATCTTCATGTCTACAGGAAACACTTCGATGGCGGATGCTAAAAGGATTTCCATTGGAGAATGGAAAATCCAAATTGGACTATCCAAATTGAGACATTAAATTGACGAATTCTAGCTATTAAAAGGTAGTTCCAAATACATCTTCACTCTTGGAAATCTATCCCACTTTGAGGTGCCCGTCGTCCTTCAATTGTATCAAATTAGCCTCAAATCAACAAATGTGAACCAATACAATTAGCTTGCATATCTCAACTTCTAACCTCACGGCTTCCAAATCTGAAGAGCACAAAGGTACTTTCCCCTCCTTTACCTCCACTTCTACTAGTAGCTCAAAGATATTTTTGTATCCCAGTGCATTACTGCCAAATGTCTTCACTACTACTGCATGCCAAACTACTGTTGGTTGTCACGTTCGGTTTCTCTAAATTTCATCGTCATAAGTCTGTTCTCTAACTCCTCTTCTATTGCTTACTGAACAAATTCCAGTACAGTTGTTTCATTGAGCGTGCAAGACTGGATGGAGGGACAACCTCATGATGGGAATCAGCGTCTTTCATCCTCTTCACTCACAATAACAACAAAGTCAATGCTAGAAATCGCCATCCTTTGCTATTCAACTTGAAATTATGTTTCTCCTCGGTTTTCTTTTACTGAAGCCAAATCTATCAGGAAAACTCTAAACCATTTCACTTCTGACACCAACTGTTATGAGCTACAAATGAACACAACATGATTTTTTTTCCATCTCAGTTCCAAGTTACGGAGGGAGGACACTTGCGCCCCATTACTCCTAAAAGTGAACAATACTTGTTTTCATCCATAATAAAACGTCTTTCAAAATGGGAAATAATATCGCAGATACTAATAATAAGAGTATAGAAATGGTTGAAGAAATGTTGATAAAAAGGATAAATTCTTTCCGACATCCATCAGAAAAGAGGGTAACTACCTACCTGATCGCACTGAGCTGGAGGGAGAGAAGTTCCCAAGAGGCTGTGTGCCAAATTTCAGCTTTCCAGAAACCACTGGGAAGTGGCTGACACCACTGATCTGAGTTCCCGATCTCTTTCCATGAGCCCCATCTACTGATTTCTATGAGCAAGAGAGAAGTTAGTTCCATCGCTCACACAGCTGATTTGACTTCTCTTCAGTCAATTCCAGTGTGGTCCCAAAGAGGCCGAGTACCAAAGTACCTCAAAATTTCAGCATGGGGGAGGTTACAGTATCGCTCATAATACTGATATATCTACCTAATCCCCTCCCTATCAACTCATGGTTCCCTACACTTGATTTAAGAGCTTAAGATGAACAGGGAAGAAGTTGGATTTATAATGTTTTCACTTCAAATTAAACATTTTTTACTTTGAATTAAACCTTTTTCACTTGCATTTAAACCTTTTTGACTCTGAATTAAAATGTTTTTATTCCATGTAGGAAAGTAAGTTTTTGAAGAAAATTAACGCATGAAAACTCACTCATTCGGCGAACAACTTCAATTCATTCAACATGAAAAATTCATGTAGGGCAATCATCCAATTCATACTAGGCGTCTAAAATTTAATGAAGACCATGCTTGAAATAGGTGAGTATTCATAGGACGGTCCCCTACGAACTGGATGATGCCCATTATGAATTGGAGGATGGCACCTATGAATTTCTTGTGTGTTAATTAAGTTTTCAGAGCGTTAATTTTCTTCAAAAATGTACTTTTTAAGACAGTTTTAGTAAAATGGACAAATTTTAATTCAACGTTAAAAAGGTTTAATTCGAAGTGAAAAAAGGTTTAGCTAAAAGTGAAAATACACTGGGTGCCTCACATGAGATGGATCCAGCCCCCCTCCCCGGAAAAACGGTGATTTTCATCGTTTTCGCTAAAAGCATCAAATTTTTGGCCGTTATTTACCAAAATTCCAGTCAAAATAAAAAATTGATACCACCACGTGATTCAGCGCCGAAAAATAATTAAAAGTACCAAGTGGAGGTGGCACATAGCTTCCTTGTATCCATAACCCGATTGTATAAATGATCCGAGTAGCTTATCCCAAAACATCAATCTCTAAGCACCTTCCACAACTCTCATAGGGTAGGTACTCTACGTTCAACCCGCACAGTCTCTGAATATTGTTGGAAAATGTAGAAGTTATGGCTGTTACAAGGATTTCACATTGCGCATGCGCACAAAATACTTTCAACTTGGGGGCCATGATTTTCATAGGTGACCATCTCCACCCCAACTCGCATAATTCATGAAAATTTCATCAAAATCAGATAGAAAATGTAGAAGTTATGGCTGTAATAAGAAAATACACTTTTGCAAATGTGCGGTGGCTACTATCAGTCTGGGGGAAATGGTTTTCATAGGGGACCATCTCCACCCCAACTCGCATAATTCATGAAAATGTCATCGAAATCAAATGGAAAAAGTAGAAGTTGTGGCTGTAATAAGAAAATACACGTTTGCGCATGTGCGGTGGCTACTATCAGTCTGGGGGAAATGGTTTTCATAGGGGACCATCAACACGCCAACCTGCACAATCCCTGAAAAATTCATCGAAATCGGATCAGAAATGTAGAAGTTATGGCTATGACGAGGATTTAACGTTTGCGCATGCGCAGCAGCTACTATCAATCCGGGGTGATGATTTCCATGGGGGACCATTTACAGTGATCCGCACAATCCCTGAAAATTTCATCGAAATCGGATGAGAAATGAAGAAGTTATGGCTGTGGCAAGGATTTTATGACAGACACGGAACCAAAATTGGTCTAAACGTAAAACGCAAGTGGAAATTTTGATTTTGGAGAACTTTTTTTTCAACCTTGAAAAGTGAAAACAAAGCTTCCGCTATCTTGTAGGTGTAGCTGAATCCGCGGATCAGGGTGATGAGAGCCCGAAGCGCTGAAGCCTAGTCTATAGGCTTATTGTGCTACTCCGCGGATTCTGTTCCTAGTCAAACAGTCCTAGCCCATTGGTAAGGGCCAGTAGCGGTTTGGCTAGATTTGTGCTGGGAAAAGCCTTCATGGGTGTGGGTGGCCCGAGAAGGTTAAAACTGCGATTTTATAGCATTTCGCAATCGAATATTATGTGGGAGGCTTTCAATTCAATTTCAATTCAATATCTTTTTTTATTGTTATCATACGAAGTACAGAACAATCGTCAACATTTATTAGGTTATAATCTAAAATTTAAGGTATATATCTTGAAGAAAATAAAACTCATTTTACACTGTGATAAAAATAAATAAAAAGACGTGAAGCAGGAACATGAGTGAATTAGGAACTTAAGTGATCGGTCAGTCCAGGAACAAAGGCATGTGTGGAACGCCACCGCGCCGGCCGGGGCGTCCCGACCGGCCCGGACCCACCCACCTTGGCGGCTCCCGGGGCTGCTAATCCATTTCTGGAGAGGCAGCCCTGACGAACAGCGCGGTCTACCATAGAGGCAGACCACCCATCCCCAAGAAGCACCAAGGGGGCCGCCCCCAGGCCGGCCAGGAACCCCGGACCAACTCCCAAAACATTTATCAAAGCGGCTACACTCACACACATATATACATAAACACAATCACAGTGCTTTTTCTTCAGCCTGCAGAGGATTGTGTTCTGGCTTACCCCAATACGGTTGAGATGGAATCGGAATGGAGTGAAGCCTGTTACCAGGCCAACCACTAACCTGACTTCCTCGCTGCTTAGCCGCAGCAGCTCTTCAGTGGTGCTGCTTCAGTGGTTTCATTGGTGACCCATCGGTTTATGGTCGCCCTAAAGGAAGGTTTGATAATGCCGATGGCTGGCTCTGGACCAATGAACGGGGTTAGCGCTATCTTGGTAGACTCGGAAGCAAAAAATGTGCCATACTTGTGGTTATCCAAAACCTAATTTTGGTGCAATCGTGGGGTTGCGTAATTTTGAGCGTCCTACCTGGGTTTCGCGCAATAAAAAACGCCGCAAATTATCACACAAAGGTTGATTATTTCTATATAGATGACTCGTCTTCAAAGAACACGGCTTTGCCATTGTCACTACCTACCTATATCACAACGAAGTTCGTTTGGAAGAAATAAACGCTTCACACTTAATTCGAAGAAATAGGGAGTTCCTTCATATAGAAATTTGAATACTGGTTGCTTAGGACGCAAAACTGAGTACAACTCGAAGAAACGAACAACGATCGAATTTTGTTCGATAAAATTTCAACGGAGATTAGGCCTCTTGCGATTCACACTCGTGTTTCTGATTTATAGTAAGTCCAACCTTAAGTTCTTGTAGGGAGCGAACGGTTTGTCCTACAGAGCTCCGGGTGGTATCTAAAAAAGTCAATACTATTTAAAATTGATGAAAAAACTTTTATTCTTCTTAAAATCTTTTTATTATATTAAAAATTGCATTTAAAGGTAAATACTGAAACAATTCACCAGGTCTCGGGCTATAGAAGACGGAGCCCCTCTGGCATTACTCCGCGACTAAAAAAACTCTTGACCACCTACACTATACCCACCTCGACGATCAAAATTCTCCTCTTTTCATTCTTCACACAGCAAATTCCCTTGAGAAAAAAACGACACCAAGAGCCCCAAGATTACACCACGGAGCAAAACCTCGTTCGGCCAAATAAACGCATTTTGGTTTATTATTTTCAATAATAAGCCTTTGGAATCGAGCAAGAAAAAAAAATTTTAACCCCCTCAAAATTTGATGTTTTACGTTTCAAGGTACGTAGAATACGAAAATCGAATAAAAAAATTTCCGTCCGTCCGCCGTACACCGTACACCGTACGCGGCACTTTTCTTAGCAACAGTGGACCGATTTGGTTCAAATTTGGTATGTAGGCTCCATTTGGGGTCTAGTTGTGCCGCGAAGCTTTTGGTTGATGTAGGTCACTTCTAAGGGGTGAAAATTAAGGGTTGAAATTTTCAAGAGTGCCCTAGCTCGAAAACTCTCGAAATAAAGGTATCGTTTTTTCACCAATTTTAAATAGTATTGAATTTTTAAAAATTTTTGAGACCACCCGGAGCTCTGTAGGACAAACCGTTCGGTCCCTACGAGTACTTGAAGGTTTTCCTTCGATAAAACAGAATCATGAGTGTGAATCGCAAAAGAGGTCTAATCTCCATTCAAATTTTATCGGACTAAAATGCGATCGCTGTTCATTTCTTCGATTTGTATACAGTTTTGCCTTCTGCGTAACCAGTAATCAAATTTCCATATGAAGCTTTCTCTTTTTTTAATCGAGTGTGAAGCGTTTAGTTCTTTCTGATAAACTTGATTGTGAAGGTGTGAAGCCAGGTATGGTGTGGTAGGTAGTACCTAGCTGGTAGGTAAAAAAAATGTTGGTGGGTAAAAAACGCTGCAAATCATTGCTCAAAGGCTTCTTCACTCTTCAGATCACTGATCAGATGAGTGAGCTCCGAAGTCATTTTCAATCCTATTGAATGGAAGTGCTCTTCCAGGCGTCTCCAGCATTCGAGGAAATCTTCTTCACTCCTCAGATAACTGATCAGCTGAGTGAGCTCCAAAGCCATTATCAATCCTATTGAATGGAAGTGCTCTTCCAGGCGTCTTCAGCGTTCGAGGAGATCTTCTTCACTCCTCAGATCACTGATCAGCTGAGTGAGCTCCGAAGTCATTTTCAATCCTATTGAACGTTGAAAGCTGAAATTTGAGGGGGAAGGTCAAGGGAGAATACAGATGGTGGTAGGTGCTATTGATGGAGAACCAGTGATCTATACAGAAGGGTGATCTATACAGAAAATAATAAACCTTTGAGCAATGATTTGTTTTTGTTATCTAAAAAAAAAACTTTAAATCGAAATTTTTTGAACATGGGCTTTTTCAAAATTGTAACCTCCAGAAGTGACTGACATCAACTAAAAGCTTCGGGGCACAACTAGTCCCCAAATGGAGCCCATATACCAAATTTAATCGAATTCGAAATCGGTGCATGCAACTAAGGAAAGGGCCGCTTACGGCGGACGGAAGGCAACATTTTTATTTGATTTCCGGATTCTACGTATGTTGAAACGCAAACCAACAAATTTTGAGGGGAGGTTAAAATGTTTTTTTCGTGGTCGATTCCAAAGGTTCATTATTGAAATTAATAAACCAAAATCAATCGAGGGCTCAAACATTCATGAAATTTCACGTTGAACAAAGTTGATATCAATCAAAAAACGTCTGCCAAGTTGGGTGGGCAGTATAGCTTCCTCACTCATTGTAACATGGACGTATAGAATCAGTTGGCAAAAAAATTATGATTCAAAGAGTTATTGAATACCAAAATATTAGCGGTCCACCGTCTAGGACCTAACCCACACAATCCCTGAAAATTTCATCGAAATTGGTTGAATAGTTGCGGAGTTTTGGTTGTAACAATAAATTTAAAGTTCGCGCATGCGCAGCGGCTATTGCTTGACCAATTTGATTGAAACTTATAGGGTGTCTCTTAGAAGTTAGTCCCTAACTAACCTCCAAATTTGAGCAAAATCGGTTCATTAGAAACCGAGAAACCGAGGTTCCAGGAAATTCATGTTTGCGCATGCGCACTCGCTCCTATTGGTCCGAAGGTGCTGAAATTGATAGGGGACCGTCTAGGACCTAACCCGCACAATCCCTGAAAATTTCATCAAAATCGGACCACAGGTTAGTATAGTTTTGCCCGGGACAAGGATTGACAACAGACAGACCGACAGACAGACAGACACGGAACCAAAATTGTTCGGGAAGCTCTAAAACGCAAAAAGCAAGTGGAAATTTTGATTTTGGAGGACATTTTTTTTTTTTCACTTCTTTCACGAATACAAAGCTCCCAATACAATCCCTACCTTCGGTAGTGAGGAAGCAAAATTATGAAGATCAACGTGGTCTCGTTTTTTCATGTTGCGAAGTAAGGTTCATAGTGGGGTGGGGGGTTTGATCCATCGTAGCAGAGACACCCTGACGTGTAGATGTAAATAATTTGTCTTTTGATTTGCATTTTTTCTAAACGCCCCAGAAAGGCTGTTAACCAACTTTCAGCCATTCAGGTTAAACGGGTGAGAAGTTAGCTTTGTTGTTCACAGCTGCAAAGACTTACTCTCAGTCACTTCCAGTGGTTTCCCAGAGTGCTGAATTTCATCACATGAGGATGACCAGGACAAGGACAGTTTTATCGATCACACTGCTGATCTAGAGCACTACACTTGTTCAGAATTTGTCCTTTCGTAAATGTTTTCTATTTACAGGTTTCGGCTTATAAGAAGGAATGATCAACAAACAAAATCCTTCAGTTGAAACCCAACAAATTGCCAAAGTGGATTTTCGAAAGAGGAGGCACCACATATTATACGACTTCTTGTTTGTTTGAAATGTGCACCAAATTTCAGCACTCTAGTTGGAGAAAGTGAACTTGAGTGTTTCTTCATCTCCTGCTCGGCACCAATGGCACCATGAGACAACCGTCTCGCTTGATACTGCAATTTCAACATATTTGGTCAATTTCCATTTTACATGTCTGTTTCAGATTGGAATCAAGTACTAAGGACCGGAGCTGTAGATTGTTCCAACGTAAAAAACCTTGGAATTTGTCGTCAGTACGAAATTCTGGTGACTCCAACTCTGAAGTACTTCGACCCGAACATAGACAACAATTATATAGGTGTAGCCATCCCCAGGGAGGACGATGCTAATAGAGACACGAAAACCATGAAAACCAGTGTTCACGATCTTCGGAACAACATCACTCTGGAATTATTGAGAAGAAGTGCGTTGGTAGAAATACAACCTCTCACCGGTGACATCAATAGCATAGAACCAAGAAAACCTCGAGTGAAGTTCATCGTCGTGGTCGTCGAATGTTCACCTATGATTGGACCTCAGCTTGTTTTGGACTACTGGAATGTGAAGAAAGTTACTGTTTTGCCTTTTCGGTGTTTTGAGCCCTATTTGAAATTAATGAAAATCGACAATTTGGGCGGAAATGGTGTGTACCTAATGGAAGTCATAACCATTGGACCAAACCACAAACGTCTCAGTGATCCACTTACTGTGATAAGCGGCAATTTCCGTCGATCAGAAGCTTTGAGAACCCTTCACACCATTTTTACAATAGAAGGGATTAAGGTTCCTAAACCATTCAACATGTCGTCAATCAAGAACATTTCAGCCGATCTGGCAATTGCTTTTTCCCAAATTAATAAAGGAAGAAAACCTTACCATCATACCGGAGAGGTTTTTCAAGTTGATATTGAAGGAGCTTTGGACCACTCATTGACAATGGAAATTCCTATTCATAAAAACATTGCAGGTAAGGCGTTAACGGCACTAATAAATTACCTCACTGTCCTTTATAAGTATTTTCCAATTGGAAAAGGTGGTAAGAACTTTTTGCTTTGCGTTAAAAAGAGCGTAAAAGTTCCTGCAGATAGCGTGAGAGGTGAGGATTTTTCGAACTCTGTGGACAACTGTAAGAAGAGGCACAATCCTCATTACGTTGAAATAAACAATGGCTGGGTCGGGTGTCACGGAACTTTCATGATGTTCAGAGGATACCCCTGTTCTATGTGGACTATGTTTCATACGTTGACGGTACAGGCATATCAGAAGAAAGGCAAAGATCCTCAGGAGGTCTTGGAGGCTATTAAAGGCTACATGAAGAATTTCTTCGGGTGCACTGATTGCGCGCAACACTTTTTAAAAATGGCCGCCAACATGGAAAACCAGGTTCACAGCCTCAAGGACAGCGTTATGTACTTATGGGCAGCTCACAACAAAGCTAACAAGCGCCTACACGGTGATGCCACAGAGGATCCGCATTTCCCCAAAGTGCAATTCCCGACGACCCAAATCTGCAGCAAGTGCCATTTCAAAAATGGAATCTTCGATAAAGAGGAGGTTTTTAGGTTCCTCCACCATATGTATACCCACATTAACAATAAGGTGACGCCGACTGACCTAGGATTCAACACGACGTACATTGGTCACAAAAAATCCTTTTAAATGAGCCATGATGGTATAATATAGCATAATGTTATGCTATTATAACACATGGTTCAATGACGAAAGGAACCTATACATATTACTTCTAAAAATCACTCTTTCCAAATCATAATCACCACATTAGGTGCCTGAATATAAGTAAAACCTAAGTAGTTCGGTACCTACAAACTTACCTACCGATGTATTAATTTTTATTTGAAAGTCATAAGTGTAAAAGGCCTTTGAGGAAATTCTACAGACTAAAATGAGGTTATATCCACACAAAAAAGTACCAACCGCTGCCTTTGTGCTTTGGAGGTTTTCCTTTGTTCCTTCTTTTTTTTTACCCATGTGCAAGTTAGTTAGTATCCCATTGTTTTGTTTTCTCGTATTATTTTGTTATGTTTTGTTCCCAATTAATTTAGGTACCTATTTATAATTATTAGGTACAATTATGTTTATTATTATAGGTACAAATTTAATGTCAATGCACTTTGTGTGCAACGGCAAATAAAAAGCATTCATTCATTCATCCAAGAAAGAGTCGATTTATCGTGAATATCAGTCTTTTCTGCGAGGATGATGGGTAGAATTTTGGATTCGTGAAGTTCAACTCAATTACCTAGAGAGTATGACAAATATAATTTCAAATGGAAAAGAAATATCTTTATTAATTTTCACACAATGTTTAACACAATTGAATGAAATTCTTACAACTCAGGCTTGTATTGAGACCTAAACCTTCGTGAATATTATTTATTTAGAAGACCTTGAACCTCTATCTACGTAAATCTCTCGTGAGAGTCAAGAATCAACAGAAAATACATAAATGCTATCTTGATATTGGGATATCATTTGCGGATATTGACCTACGTGTTGCGTGTGTACTTGCAACTTACCAACAAAGGAAAATCAATACTTGAATGATGCACTAAAAAAAGGTTGTACACTTTGGAAAGAGTGATTTATAAGAATATTAAATAATATGGTCCATTACTATATTGATGTGAAATAAAATAGTAACGTTTAATCACTTCCTCCCATATTCTTCCATTTGATTCAATTTCAACACTAGGAGTTTCGGACTATCTACGTGCTGCACCGAGTAGAAGAGAACGTCAGTAAGTGGACTTTATTACGTAATTTAAGATACCTACCTACATAAATGTTGAGTTCGAATAAAACCATCAAAATAAAACACGAATAAAAATGGTCACAAAACAAGTCAGGCAAGTTGGGTGGGCAGTAAATGAAACATGAACTTTACGATCAAGTTCATGGTTTTGGTTTTTTATTTTCTAAAATGAACCTTAGAATTGAGCAAGAAGAGAGTCCCCCCCCCCCCCTTATCAATATAATATTGAGATAATACCACCACGGGATGAAAACTGACATGACGAACCGATTACCGACACTTCATCCAGAATGTATCAACTCTGAAATCTATCGACAAAGCACTCAAAAGCAAAACCCTGAACTCGGGCGTAAAAATCAGAAAAACTAGTACTTGTATATAGTAGAGCAGAATATACAGGGATCTAATTACTCATCACCTAATTACAAAGTATGATCATGACGGGACTCGCGAGGGAATGAAATATGAAAATCGTTCGTGAGAAAATCAGTTATTCGGTTCACATTGAGAAGAGATTCAAAGAGAGTGCAACTCCTGTAGAAATACGTAGGAACCAAACCTGCTAGATGTGTAGTGCTAACCGCTGATGAGTGAACACCTGACGACCATCGAGGAACTATTTCTTATCATACCCAGTGTTTTTTTAAATCTAGTTTTTTGGATTTCATACTTTGCTATTATAGTATTTCACCTTTTTCAGTTTGAAAGAAACCATTTTGCATCCGAGTTTATCAAGGTAGCGGAAGCATTGTTTTCACTCATCAAGGTTGAAAATTTTTTTTCAAATTCAAAATTTCCACTCGCGTTTTACGTTTTAGGCCTTTCTGAACAATTTTGGGCCCGTAACGGGCAAAACTATACGAAGTTATTGTCCGATTTCGATGAAATATTCAAGGAATGTGTAGGTTGGCGTGTTGATGGTCCCCTACGAAAATCATCACCCCCAGACTGACAGTAGCTGCTACGCAAACACTAAATTCGTGAATTCCTTTGTTACAGTCATAACTTCTTCATTTTCCATCCGATTCCGATAAAATATTCAGGGATTATGCGGATTATGATGCTGATTATCCATTATTGACAGTAGCCTCTGTAAAGTCCCGAGATGTAATGATATCGTAATAGAAAGTTGCTAAATGTAGAAAATAAGTTAGAACTTGCAAATTCAGAAACCATCAAAAGAATGAATCTTTATTTATGAAATCTAAGACCAGGTGACAATATTATGGGGTTGAGTATAACTAATAGGCAAGATCATCATCACATCTTCCCTCTCCCGGGATTTAATGTCGAAACAAAAGAATTTAGGAATTATGAATTGTTATAAAAAAATATGAAGTTAGATTGGGATAAGACCCACACGGTTTCTCCGTACCGATGGACCATCATCTATATTCACATCGTACGATCGTGGTGCATCTAACTTCTTTGAGATGATCCCTTTTTTCTTCATGTCGATTATCCACACTTGTCGACCTGGTTGAAGAGGAGCTAGATCTCTGGTCCCATGCCTTTTGTCAAACAACTTTTTCATTCGACCACGTAAGTTTTCCTCTTTCTCCATAACTTCTTCGCCATTTGGAGTTCTTGGAATTAGATATTTCTCCAAGATTGGAAGAATTGTCCTCAGCTTGCGCCCCATCCGCAATTCGGCGGGAGAGTATCCGTTCTCCAGAGGAGCGGAGTTATAAGCCAATTGTGCCAACATTAGGTCTTCGTTCTTGATCAATAAACTTTTTGCCATATTCACTCCAGATTCGGCCAGTCCGTTTGATTGGGGGAAATGAGGGCTACTTGTATTGAGGGCTATTCCCATTTCCTGGCAGAATTCTTTAAATTGTTGGCTGCTGAATTGAGGGCCGTTGTCCGAGCGAATCGTATGAGGAACACCAAAACGGGAAAAGAGCTGTTTTAAATGGTTTATAATAGCTTTCGAAGACGTGGTGGTAGTAGGAAGTATTTCCAGCCAACGGGAAAAATAGTCTTGAACAATTAGGAAATGTTTACCTTTCAGTTCCATCATATCCATTCCCAGGGAAGACCACGGTAATGACGGGAACTCAGTGGGCAGGAGTGGCTCTTTCCTATTTTTGCGATTTTGGATACAAACATAACAGTCGGAAACTTTCCTTTCAATATCCTTCGAAATTCCTGGCCACCACACTGTGTCTCTAGCTATTCCTTTGCACTTGACGATCCCAAGATGGCCTGAGTGAATTTTATCGAGAAGCATGTTTTGTAGCGCTCACGGCACAACAATCCTCGTACCCATGAGAACTAATCCATCATGATGCGCAAGAGTGCTGCGATGTTTGTAGAATCCTGCTAGTGGTCCACATTCGGTACCTTCCCACTCTTTGTCTATGCACTTGATGCCCTCGTGAAGAACTCCGTCTGTAAGTGTCTTCTCACGAATTGGTTTATGTAGAGTATCAGCCACAGGTATACTTCGGCACAGCAAACTAACATGAATATCCATTTCATCCTTCATATTCTCAATTTTATTTGGAGGGTGGTCGATTCTGGATAAAGCATCAGGAACATGAAATGACTTCCCAGGTACATGAGTTATACTGAAATCGAATCTGGTTAATTTGAGTCGGAGGCGTTGTAATCGAGGAGATAGCTCGTGAATAGGTTTTCGCACGCGCAAAAGTATAATCCTTGTAAAAGGCATAATTTATACTATTTCCATCCGAATTTGATAAAATTTCCAGAAATTGAGCGGGTTGACGTCTAGATGGCCCCCTAAGAGGGTAGTGCAAGGTACTTAGAGATTAATGTTCTGAGACTAGCTACAATGCATCGAATCATCTACAAGATTACATAAAAACGACTTCCCGTGAATTTAGAAAGGTAATTTTGAAAATTAATCATTACCTAACAACTCTGCTAAGGACCATATCGATACCTTAAAGCACAAGGCGCTATGTCCATCCATCTTCCATGTTTTAATTTTTTTTAATTTCAGAAAAACTCCAATTCAATAAAACTATTATTGACCTTCTTGAAAATTTGTTGAATAATTAAAGAGTTTAGTGCAGTAAGCCATTATTTTAGGACTTGTGCAATGGTGAAAACTTCTTTTACGTTTTTCTGAAAACTCCGTTTTCGGACATAGAGCCTTTGTGCTTTAAGGTATTGACATAGTATGTAGAAGGGGGTTTGGGTGGGTCCTCTTCGGTTTACTCATAGGGATACTTACACATGGACCTGATAAATTTCACAATAATAGCTCATTTAACAATTTTGATCTTAAAATTTAAAAACTCTTAAATTTAGGTCACTCTTTATGGTACATTCATTTACTAAGTAGGTAATTTATTATTATTATTATTAGGGAATGCTCGAGCCTACAGAGCGTTGGGTGGTGCCATTAAATTCTTAAGTCTAAAAAACTTTAAAATTAACCAAAAAAAAATAAATACGTCTAAAAAAACGTTTTCACAAAAACTTTGATATTCAATGTTTTTGAGCTACGGAGTTTTGAAAATGTTTCCTTTCGTTTTTCCAACCTTTAGACATAACTGACAATAACCAAGAAGCTTCGGGGCACAACTAGACCCCAAATTGAGCCAATACCTATATCAAATTTAGTCTAAATAGGTGAAACAATGTTTCTTGCTAGATTCCAAAGGTTATTGTTTAAAATAATAAAACAACTTTATTAAAATCGTTCAATTTTTTTCGTATAGGTTGGCCCCAAAACTAGTTTTCTCAGAGACATACACGGAACTGAATTTGTTCAAAATGCCCTAAAATGCAAAACGAGAAATAACAATTTTGTTTTTGGTGGCTCTAAATTGTGACCTGCTGTACGAATACAAACTCCTCATTCTCGATAGTGAGGAAGTAAAATAAGAAATGTCGCTTAACTTTGGTCAGCCGTAGTTCATGACGTTCTTTTTGAATACACTATAAACTCCAACAAAAATTTTATCACCAGAAGAGGATGCCTCCTCCTGTCGGGAGTTAGGCAACGAGAAAATCTTTGCCAGCGGTTCCCAGGGGAGGCTTTTCTTGAAAGTTTAGCAAAATGTTTTTCTCCCTTGCCAGATAATAGCCGAAGAGGTATCACACCCTCTTCTTGAACACCCAGAAGGAACGTAGGAACAATAGAAAGCCATGTGAGAGGTACATTTACTAGTGTGTTCCATTCATTTTTGAATGGACGACAAAATTCAGTTGAAAATGTGGCTTTTACACTATGATCTCATTAATTAACAGTTCAGTTTAATATTATTTGCATATTAGTACCCGAAGGTGATATACAAGTTACTACTTATTTCTCATTTATTAAGGAGTGATAGATTCATTGAAGCTTTCCTAATCGGTTTTCTGTAGATGGCCAGTACAAACCGCTGGTTTACTATCGTGTTTCTGGCATATATAGGAAATTCAGTTAGGAATGTGTTCATGAATCACTCCGAGTTAATCCTGTGATAAAACTCTGACTTATTTATAATGTATAGTGCTCTCAACGAAAGAAAACCGTCGGTCAATCCGAGTCCCAGCCCCAGTCCGTCTCCCAGAAAAGTGCTCAATGTGAATCTGAAAGCGCTTTTTCAGAATAGTCGCGGAAAATATCAATTTTCAAGAACTTTTCGCCCAAAAATCGTTTCCTAGGAACATGTTTTAAGGATTTGTGACCAGTTGCAATCTACTCAGCGTGAAAAAAAAATTCTTGGAAAATGACACCCCACTTTCCCACATTGATTTAAAAAAAATCATTTTGGAGGGGTGGTGGTCCCCGACCCACCAACTTATTTTCTGCATCGTCGTCATTCTCACTACTTCTTTGTGTGGTTGAATCGGCGAACAAAACGCGGTCTCATTTCTTCGTCGTTCGAACTCATGACACAAAAATAAAGCAAGTCGTAACTAACGGAGGCAATTAGAGAACGAGGCGAATCAACAGGTCTTCAAAAGGCCTTCAGAAGAATGGCATTTGGAAGAGACGGATGATTGAATGTCTTCTTCATGTTCCACGCAGTAGGTATTTCCAGAAGCGGACTAGCATCGCGGCGTTACAATGGATGTGAAACGAACCTTCTGTCATCCTCCAATTTGAAATGGAAAATTTCCAATTTGACAAGAAAATGCTATAAATAATAAGAGTTGGCTTACCAGTGTAGGAACTTTGAAATAATATGATCCTCCTGATTTAAGCTGCAATTTGCTTCCGAGTTTTCACTTTTCAAGGTTAAAATAAGTTCTACAAAATCTAAATTCCTAATCGAAAACCATTTTGGTTTCGTGTCTGCCTGCCCATGTGTCTGTGTGTATTTCTGTCCGTGTGTCTGTCATGAAATCCTTGTAACGGGCAAAACTACACGAAGAAGTAATCCGATTTCGATGAAATTTTCAGGGATTGTGCGGGTTGGCGTGTAGATGTTCCCCTATGAAAATGTACGGATTATTTGAAGATAAGATACTTTCCCTACAGTATGAAAAATGTTGGGTATTTTTCAGCTTACAAAATGCCATTCAAATGCTCTGTACCTACCGGGATGCCGTTCCAACTACTCCGCTAGAAGCGGCGTTTCCCATACGACCAAAGTGACGACTTTTCGAATTCCCTCCGCCCCGGAAATCAGAGAACGTTGATTGGAATCAATTCGCGGTATTTCGCCGCATTTCGAGTTTAAGCGTTATTCGTGAGTTTGCGAGTTGCATTTCGATAAGAAATTGGTAGATAGAAATAGAAAATTGGTTGATAGAAATTGGTCCCGGAGGGACACCGTTTGGGACAGTAAACCTGGCAATTTCGTAATTATGGAGATACGTCCGAGGTTATCAGTATTAGCTATGCCTAAGATATTCCCTTTTCCTGAGATGATTGACCAAAAAGCCTCGCTTCCTAAATACGAGTAAGTTCTTTACTAAAAACATTGCAAAGGTTTATTATTTATCACTTCATTATTGATCATTCGCCTGCAAAGAACGCAGTCTTGCCATTGCCACTATCTACCAATCACATTTTCGCTCAATTCGGAGAAATAAGGGGTTGTGGGTGTGATGATGATCTTACCTATTAGTTATACTCAACCCCATAATATTGTCACCTGGTCTTAGATTTCATAAATAAAGATTCATTCTTTTGATGGTTTCTGAATTTGCAAGTTCTAACTTATTTTCTACATTTAGCATAATACATTTCATTACATCTCGGGACTTTACATGGTGTCAGGTGTGGGGAACAACTTTCAGAGGGTGAATTTCATCCTGTAATGTATATTTCTCGAGCCCTGACTGAAACAGAAAAGAAATACGCCATGATTGAGAAAGAAGCCCTTGGAATTTCTTGGGCATGCGATCGCTTTTCAATGTTTATAACAGGAAAATACATTTCCATTCTTACAGATCACAAACCCCTTGTATCACTCTTGGCGGTAAAACCTATTCACGAGCTATCTCCTCGATTACAACGCCTCCGACTCAAATTAACCACATTCGATTTCAGTATAACTCATGTACCTGGGAAGTCATTTCATGTTCCTGATGCTTTATCCAGAATCGACCACCCTCCAAATAAAATTGAGGATATGAAGGATGAAATGGATTTTCATGTTAGTTTGCTGTGCCGAAGTATACCTGTGGCTGATACTCTACATAAACCAATTCGTGAGAAGACACTTACAGACGGAGTTCTTCAAGAGGTCATCAAGTGTATAGACAAAGGGTGGGAAGGTACCGAATGTGGACCACTAGCAGGATTCTACAAACATCGCAGCACTCTTGCGCATCATGATGGATTAGTTCTCATGGGTACGAGGATTGTTGTGCCGCGAGCGCTACAAAACATGCTACTCGATAAAATTCACTCAGGCCACCTTGGGATCGTCAAGTGCAAAGGAATAGCTAGAGACACAGTGCGGTGGCCAGGAGTTTCCAAGGATATTGAAAGGAAAGTTTCCGATTGTTACGTTTGTATCCAAAATCGCGAAAATAGGAAAGATCCACTCCTGCCCACTGCGTTCCCGTCATTACCGTGGTCTTCCCTGGGAATGGATATGATGGAACTGAAAGGTGAACACTTCCTAATTGTTCAAGACTATTTCTCCCGTTGGCTGGAAATACTTCCTACTACCACCACGTCTTCGAAAGCTATTATAAACCATTTGAAACAGCTCTTTTCCCGTTTTGGTGTTCCTCATACGATTCGCTCGGACAACGGCCCTCGATTCAGCAGCCAACTATTTAAAGAATTCTGCCAGGAAATGGGAATAGCCCTCAATACAAGTAGCCCTCATTTCCCCCAATCAAACGGACTGGCCGAATCTGGAGTGAATATGGCAAAACGTTTATTGATCAATAACGAAGACCTGATGTTGGCACAATTGGCTTACAACTCCGCTCCTCTGGAGAACGGATACTCTACCGCCGAATTGCTTATGGGGACAATTCTTCCAATCTTGGAGAAAAATCTAATTCCAAGAACTCCAAATGGCGAAGAAGTTAAGGAGAAAGAGGAAAACTTAAGGAAAACTTACGTGGTCGAATGAAAAAGTTGTTTGACAAAAGGCATGGGACCAGAGATTTAGCTCCTCTTCAACCAGGTCGACAAGTGTGGATAATCGACATGAAGAAAAAAGGGATCATCTCAAAGAAGTTAGATGCACCACGATCGTACGATGTGAATATAGATGATGGACCATCGGTACGGAGAAGCCGTGTGGGTCTTATCCCAATTTAACTTCATAATTTTTTTTATAACAATTCTAAATTCCTAAATAATAATAATCTAATTCCTAAATTCATTTGTTTCGACATTAAATCCCGGGAGAGGGAAGATGTGATGATGATCTTACCTATTAGTTATACTCAACCCCATAATATTGTCACCTGTGTGACGAGCCGTCACAGCAAGTCATGTCCACACTGCCACCGGCCATCCCGAAGCTGAGGTTGAGGAGAACGCTTCCATGCAGCGACGACAGCATGGAAGTAGAGGTCCAGACCGAACCACCAGGCGGCAGCACCAGACGGGCGAGCGCCGGGAAGTGACTGAGTGGGAGGGGATCCAGAGAGGGGGGCACGACTGGGAGCGACGCCATTACCAATTGTCAGTCGTGTCTTGATCGAGCCACTAACCACAACCCCTTTTGTATTAGAGCCCACCATGCGTTGAAGCCGTGTTCCGGGTCGAAGGAAACGGTGTACCGAGTCAGTTGAGAACATTGAGAAGTGAAAGTGATTTGCCAGTTGTAATTAGAGCCACCCGATTTGAACATTCAGCAACAGCAGACTTGATCATTAGAGACTATTGGTGAACGATACGCCCTCCCGAAGTACTCTGGACAAAGAAGCTGGACAACCCTCGCAGCCCTCACGGACCTCCCAACGGATTCTCTCTTAAACAAAGATATACCGGTAAACTTTAAATCCATTGTAAAATATTTCTTTTGTTTCCTCCTAGGCATTTGTTCCTATTTTTCTTGTCATTGTCCTTAAGACCTCTTGTTCTTAGAATCGAGTCGTGTTCCGGGTCACCACGTGGTCACGGACTTGGAGGTTATCCCCCTCAGGGCCCTCAGATCTATATTCATTACTTAATCTAATTGAAAGGGTATCTTAGTCCCTAAGTACTGATTATTCTTCATTACAATTTTATTGAACATTTACTTGAAAATTATACAAAGTTATATTTCGTTGCATAACTGTGGTTGTTATCACTCATACTCACCCGATCAATTTCCTGGTGCAAATTTGAAACAATAATTAGTAACTTACCTGAAGAAGAGTAGTTGAAGTCGAAGTAGAGTCACCAAAGTACCTAAAGAGCTTAACTCACTTACCTTGGTCTTGCAGAATCTCGGAGAACCTGAAACAAAAAGATAAAGTTAAATCAATAATAATATTCAAATTATTACACAATAACGAAGAAGGTAATAGAGATATCTCAGAACATACTTACCAGAGTAATAGTGACGAAAGTGGACATCTTTCGGTAATCTCTAAGGAGATACCTATTCGACGCTACCAACGCCATCCAGTCCCGACTCATCCCAGCTACCTGTAGAAGTAACGGTAAGTGAAACCAAGTTCACCTAGTCATAAGCGCAGAGGCATTGTAGTGGTTAATTTCTCAAAAGCCAAACAAATTTCTCGGCCATTGCTGTGCGTTAAAAATTCACCATTACAATTTGGTGGCACGCGGTGTGATTTTTGGTAGGTTTCGACTATCACGAACCTTCAGTTCGGCCCTGCGCTTGACTAGTATAGGACCGCCCAGGAGATTGATCAGAGTATTGTAGGAACATCATCTTGTTGATTGAATCCACATTGCTAGAAATATTGTTCTTTTGTATTGTATACTTGAAGAAAAATTACGATCGTAAAGACGTTGTTTTTGTTATAAAAACAAGGAATACGGCCGTAGACATAAAACCACCCGTGAGCGGAGGAAAAGAGTGAGAACGAGCGTGCGAGAGATCAGGTTGTTCCCGCGGCGTTTTCCGTTGAGATTCGGGCGGACCGTCGCGTGCCGGGTCCTCACTGTTCGGACGATCCGGGTCGATCTTCTCGTAGGTTCCAGAAAGTTCTAGACCAGACCGTGTCGGGACGACTCTCGAGCGGGTCACCAGGTTTCGGGTCAGCGATCCGCAACACCGGTTTCGAGTCAGCGGGTCGCGAACGTAAACACGTTCAAGAACCGTTGTTCCTGAGTCAAAGGAACGACTCGAAACGAACTGCGCCGAAACTCGGACAAGTACAAAAACTTGTTCCTGGATCGGAACAGCCCTGCCCCAGGTCGCGTATCGGTTCGGAACCACTGTTCCGGGTCGGTGAACGGTTACGAAACATTCGTTCTCACACGATTGTAGAACCTAGACCAACGACGAAACTGAACGGTTTCGTAAGAAATAAATCCCGATCTGTGACAAAGTGAACTATATTTTGTTTATATAGATACTACTGTGCGTACCGTTTTTGTTTTTTTTTGAAATTATCTACCATGGCTGAAGGAGGAGACGCTGCAACCATATCCTTCGAAATGATGGAGGCTGTTACCGCTGCCATGGCGCAGATGGGAAACTTCTTCGCCTCACAAAAGGGAGTCCCGAAACCCGAAGAGCAGGGTGCCGGACTTCCAAGATCATTATTCATGGAGGTGGACGTATGGAATCCCGACGAAGTTGGATGCATCTCGGCGCAGCAATTCTTTTCGGAGGTGGAGCAGGCTACCGTCACCCTAACGCAGGAGCAAAGGGTACAATTTCTAAGAGCGCGGCTAAAAGGGGGAGTCAAGAGGTTCCTATCGGAAGCCACAGGTGAAACACCCTACGACCACCTGAAAGCGCGCATCCTCCGATGGTACGGGAGGGAGAACCCCGAACAAGCCAATATCAAGTTATGGACAACCAAGCGTCTAGTTGGAGAGCCCTTCCGGAAATATGCAGAGCGCCTGATGAAACTGGCGGCATGTGCGGTCGAAGCGGAGGAGAACCTTCCTCCGGAGCAGCGACTAGAATGGGTACGACAAAAGACCCTACGAGCCTTCGTCCGGGGGGTGGATAAGGAAGTCAGCCTGTTCCTCCGAGGAGGAACGATCGAGACCCTAGAAGAGGCGGTCGAAAAAGCCGAGGAGTGGGAGGAAATCGACCGAGAGGAACGGGAACCCGAACTCAGATGGGACGTGGCTGGGATCTTGAACCAAGAACCAAAGAAATGTTATGGATGTGGGGAGGTGGGGCATTTCGCTGCCAGATGCCCAAACCGAAGCAACTCCGGTGGAAACAGAGCGTCGCCGAGACACTCGGCGCAGGGAGGGGGATTACCAAGGAGATACCCCCTCTGGAAACCGAAGCCACCGAGACCCTGTTGCTTCTGTGGCAACGCGAACCACTTCCCAGCCGATTGCCCTCGCTTGGCTGTTAACTATGATTTTTGTGACTGGTGCGGCGCTGAGGATCATATTGAGGCTGACTGCGCCGACATGAAGAAGGTATTGGCAACCGCACCATACCGCGCAGCGGTCTCGGCGCCTGCGGCGGCAATTACTGCCCCGACAACCGACCCACCGGAAGAAGAAACAAGAGGAGACGAGCTGGTCGCGTTCCAGACAACGGTGACCTTCACAGACAGACCAATAATCTCCGTTCCAGTAAAATTGGCAAACATGGACTGCCGCATGGTACTGGATACCGGCGCCGCTGTATCGGCGCTGTCTGGACCCATCCCCGGAGTGAAACTCCAACCGACCAAAGCCGAATTATGGGGAGCGGACGGACAGCGGCTACCACTCCGTGGAAAACAGAAAGCTTCAGTGGAAATTGGGCCACTGCGAACCGAGCACGAATTCCTCATCTTCGATAGACCAGACTCCGGCCTGAATTTGCTGGGACTAGACCTCCTCCGAAAATTTCCGATCAGTATCCGGACTGACACAGGGGCAATAGAAATGGATCACCCCGGAACTGGGGAACGCTTAATCGTCGGGGAAATGATCCGGGACCCCGACACCCTGAAGAGCCTGGAACGGCTGTCGACCGACTGGCGGGCGGAGGGGTCTGGAACAGAAGCGAACAGGGTCCGGCAAGTAGCGACGTGTGAACCGGAAGACGTTCCCTTGAAGACTCCGGGGACACCCAACGACGAACATCCTACCAGGCACGAGGAGTCCATCCGCACCAACAGCCAAGAGTATCGTCCGGCCAAGAAGTGGGAAGGAGCTGCAGGTCCTGACCAATTGCAACAACTGGAGCGCGGCCGAACGGCCAGTGTGGTGGGCCCCGAGCAAGCACAACCTCAAAAATGTCTGGAGGAGAACTGCGGTCCATCGGGCGGACCAACGGGGACTGAAGATGCACCACCGCTTTCTGGTGATGCCCATGTTGAGGCGGTGCCGACAGCGACCGGACAGCCATGCCCTGAGCCGGGTCCTGAGCAAACGCAACCTCCAGAATGTCTGGAGGAGAATTACGGTCCGTCGGGCGGACCAACGGGGATTGAAGATGCCCCGCCGCTCCCTGGCGATGCCCCTGTTGAGACGGTGCCGCCAGCGACCAGACAACCATACCCTGAGCCGGATCCTGAACAAGCGCAACCTCGAGAATGCCTGGAGGAGAATCGCGGTCCATCGGGCGGAC
The DNA here is from genome assembly GCA_009739505.2 of Apolygus lucorum. Classification (NCBI taxonomy): domain Eukaryota; kingdom Metazoa; phylum Arthropoda; class Insecta; order Hemiptera; family Miridae; genus Apolygus; species Apolygus lucorum. The sequence goes on along the minus strand of CM019171.2, from coordinate 39,089,089 downwards.
CAACAGGGACTGAAGAGGCCCCGCCGCTCCATGATGATGCCCACGTTGGGATGGTGCCGCCTGCGACCGGACAGCCATGCCCTGCGGGTCGCATGCCGCGGAACCCTGAAGAGGAGCCGATCCACGAGGAGCCAACTGGCAAGGCTGCTAACGGCGGAGAAATGGGTGGTGCGACGGAAATCGGAGTCGATGGTGTCCCGTGGATCGTTGTCTGCCGGTGGGCAGGAGCTTTGCGGTGGATCTGGCGGTCGCGAAGACGGAAAATCGGTCAGCGACGGCGCCGATTGTGGCCCTGGAGTGGGAGAAGGGCGTACGCAAGTCGGGCGGCGGTTCCGCCGGACAAAGGAAAAAGATGTTGGAAGGGACCATGGACCGGAAAAGGAAAGCCCACGGACTACAAAATGGACGACTCGTTGAGGGTGGCAACGCGTTACCACCGGAGCAGGCTGAAACCTGCGTTCCTTAATGACGTACGGGATAAGGCCACGACCCTTGATCCCGTGACCGAGGTGCGGACCGTTGCCACCGAAGGGGACCCGGAAGGAAGGATGGATGACGGGCCAAAGTGGATAGACCTGGACGATAGAGGAGCACTTGCGAATGCAGAACCGGGAACAACCGTGCGACCGATGGGAGATTCGGAACCAGGGGTGGCGAGTCAAGCCGAAGCTGACACCAGCGAACCCCAGGCCGCGATCCAGCCGGTCGAACCGGAACACACCCTACAACGAAGGCCATGACTGGACTACGTACAAGTGCATCGGGTCGACCTAGGTCTGGAGCTGTGAGATTAACCTGTAAATAGAATTTGAGTTTTAATTAATAATGTATACATAAATAAATAATAAATGTCAATGTTAATAAAGAGAATTGAAAATATACTTACCTGGGAGAGTTTATCCGAGTACCTGTGATCCACGCTGGGAGAGGGGAGCCACGATGATGATTGGGCCATTTCGGACTGAGTAGGGGGACGGTCCGGGTTCAGACGGCGACCGCCAGACGATGAGTCATGAATCCGCACGGAACTTCCGGGTGGGCTGGGGAACAACCTGAGCGGAGAGGAAAGAGGGAGAGAGAGCGGAAATTTTGTCAGCAATTACATGGTGGTGACTACGGCCCTATTCTGTTTCAGGAGGAACGGTGTTAGGCTGCCATGGCTACGCCAGGGCCAGAGGAACAGATAGGACAGGTAGGGGAGAGCGCCGAGGAACACCAACAGACAGTGGAAGTCATCTTCATCATAGGGGAAGCTGCTAAGTTGCTGAAGGGGCGACCGCGACAGCTGGCTATCCTCACGGAATGTATGACGCAGCTGGCAAATTGCATTCGAATCCCTGTGGTGCAGCCGAATCCGGGCCCGCCAACAACAGATCGTAACGTGGCGATGCTAAAGTATCAACTACAGGCCTTGCAGCAGAGACTTAGCATGGAGGAGGACGAGGACGAGATGTGGGAACAGAGCGAATCTCGCCAGCTCAAAAGACCACCAACTGGAGCCACTACTGCGCCAGAAATATCGGATGGAGAGTCAGAAATGGAATGCGGGATCAGTGGGAAGAACAAACAGGAGGCTGAGGAGGAGAAGTCGCCACCATTCTCACTGCTGACCCCGAGGAACCAAACAGCGACACAGGAGCCGGCGCAGAGGCTGATATTGAGTGACTGCCCGGTCTGCGGGAAAACTGATCGCGTCATAACGGGCTTTCGTTGCCAGAGCTGCAAGACCTTTTGGAACCGCCTCGTGGCCAAGTGTCGGAAATTCCCCATGGGCCATCCCGACCACCCGTTACCATGCAAGCTGAAGGAGCATCGACAAGTTCGACCCGCGGATTGTGCAGGATGCCGCCGCTGGCGCTACAAACAAGCACTGATCGAATCACGACCAAGCCTGCCGTTGCCTTTACCGCCAGTGACCCCCGAGGGAAAGAAGAAAGCCGATGAGGGCATCGGCCTTCGGAGAAAGGAGGAGTGTGACGAGCCGTCACAGCAAGTCATGTCCACACTGCCACCGGCCATCCCGAAGCTGAGGTTGAGGAGAACGCTTCCATGCAGCGACGACAGCATGGAAGTAGAGGTCCAGACCGAACCACCAGGCGGCAGCACCAGACGGGCGAGCGCCGGGAAGTGACTGAGTGGGAGGGGATCCAGAGAGGGGGGCACGACTGGGAGCGACGCCATTACCAATTGTCAGTCGTGTCTTGATCGAGCCACTAACCACAACCCCTTTTGTATTAGAGCCCACCATGCGTTGAAGCCGTGTTCCGGGTCGAAGGAAACGGTGTACCGAGTCAGTTGAGAACATTGAGAAGTGAAAGTGATTTGCCAGTTGTAATTAGAGCCACCCGATTTGAACATTCAGCAACAGCAGACTTGATCATTAGAGACTATTGGTGAACGATACGCCCTCCCGAAGTACTCTGGACAAAGAAGCTGGACAACCCTCGCAGCCCTCACGGACCTCCCAACGGATTCTCTCTTAAACAAAGATATACCGGTAAACTTTAAATCCATTGTAAAATATTTCTTTTGTTTCCTCCTAGGCATTTGTTCCTATTTTTCTTGTCATTGTCCTTAAGACCTCTTGTTCTTAGAATCGAGTCGTGTTCCGGGTCACCACGTGGTCACGGACTTGGAGGTTATCCCCCTCAGGGCCCTCAGATCTATATTCATTACTTAATCTAATTGAAAGGGTATCTTAGTCCCTAAGTACTGATTATTCTTCATTACAATTTTATTGAACATTTACTTGAAAATTATACAAAGTTATATTTCGTTGCATAACTGTGGTTGTTATCACTCATACTCACCCGATCAATTTCCTGGTGCAAATTTGAAACAATAATTAGTAACTTACCTGAAGAAGAGTAGTTGAAGTCGAAGTAGAGTCACCAAAGTACCTAAAGAGCTTAACTCACTTACCTTGGTCTTGCAGAATCTCGGAGAACCTGAAACAAAAAGATAAAGTTAAATCAATAATAATATTCAAATTATTACACAATAACGAAGAAGGTAATAGAGATATCTCAGAACATACTTACCAGAGTAATAGTGACGAAAGTGGACATCTTTCGGTAATCTCTAAGGAGATACCTATTCGACGCTACCAACGCCATCCAGTCCCGACTCATCCCAGCTACCTGTAGAAGTAACGGTAAGTGAAACCAAGTTCACCTAGTCATAAGCGCAGAGGCATTGTAGTGGTTAATTTCTCAAAAGCCAAACAAATTTCTCGGCCATTGCTGTGCGTTAAAAATTCACCATTACACCTGGTCTTAGATTTCATAAATAAAGATTCATTCTTTTGATGGTTTCTGAATTTGCAAGTTCTAACTTATTTTCTACATTTAGCATAATACATTTCATTACATCTCGGGACTTTACAGTGGGTGCCTTCATGCAGAACTGAGTACAAGTCGAAGAAACGAACAACGATCGCATTTTGGTCAGCTAAAATTTGAACGGGGATTAGGCCTCTTTTGCGATTCACACTCACGTTTCTGATTTACTGTAAGACCGACCCTTAAGTTCTCGTAGGGAGCGAAGGTTGGTCCTACAGAGCTCTGGGTGGTCTCATTTGTTCTAAAAGTTCAATACTATTTTAAATTGATGAATATCATTATATCGTAATACGCTGCAAATTATTACACAATGGTTTATTATTTTTTATTTTTCTATATTGATCACTCGTCTGCAAAGCCACCTACCATCCAACATGAAGAAAAACATCGATCGCATTTCGGTCAACTACACTGTATAATTTGAACGGAGATATGGCCTCTTTTGCGATTCATACTCGTGTTTCTGATTTATCGTATGCCCAACCCTTAAATTCTCCTAGGGAGCGAACGGTTTGTCCAACAGAGCTCCGCATGGTCTCAAAAAATTCTAAAAATTCTATACTATCTTAAACTGATGGAAAAACAAACTTTATATCAAAAATTTTTGAGTTAGGGCGTTATCAAAATTTATTTTGGAACCCTTAGAAGTGACCTACATCAACCAAAATCTTCGGGGCACAACTAGACCCCAAATGGAGCCTACATAACAAATTTCATCAAAATCTGTCAATGCTAAGTGGCAAAAGTGCCGAGTACGGCGGACGGACGACCAGATTTTGTTTTATTATTTTCAATAATGAACCTTTGGAATCCACCAAGAAAAAAAATTTTTAACACCCCGTCAAAATTTGATGGTTTACGTTTCAAGGTACGTAGAATCCAAAAATCGAATAAAAATTTGGCCGTCCGTCCGCCGTACGCGGCACTTTTGCCACTTAGCATTGACCGATTTTGATGAAATTTGGTATGTAGGCTCCATTTGGGGTTTAGTTGTGCCCCGAAGATTTTGGTTGATGTAGGTCACTCCTAAGGGTTCCAAAATCAATTTTGAAATTTTGAAAACGCCCTAACTCAAAAAATTTTGATAAAAAGGTATTGTTTTTCCTTCAATTTAAGATTCTATAGATTTTTTAGAATTTTTTGAGACCACCCGGAGCTCTGTAGGACAAACTGTTCGTTCCCTACGAGAATTTAAGTTTTGGACGTACGATAAATCAGAAACACGAGTGCGAATCGCAAAAGAGGCCTAATCTCCGTTCAAATTAAAGCTGACCGAAATGCGATCGATGTTTTTCTTCATGTTGGATGGTTGGCGGCTTTGTAGACGAGTGATCTGTAGAAAAATAATTAACCATTGTGTAATAATTTGCAGCGTTTTATTCGATTTTTGGACCTTGAAACGTAAACCAACAAATTTTGAGGGGGTGTTAAATTTTTTTTTTCTTGGTCGATACTAAAGGTTCATTATTGAAAATAATGAACCAAAATGGAGCCCATAATATACCTACCATTTCATCAAAATGGGTCTGTGGTAACTAAAGAAATTTTTTTTCGACGGACGGAATTTTTTTTTGATTTTTGGATTCTACGTACCTTGAAACATAAAACAACAAATTTTGAGGAAGCGGTGGGGGGGGGGGGGGTAAAATGTTCTTGGTCGATTCCAAAGGTTCATTATTGAAAATTATAAACCAATATTTTAATACTGGAGTGACTCTCACAGGGTCATTCAATGACCGTCATTGAACTTGTTCACAAAATATTATTTCACCTTTTGGTTGTAATCTATAGCATGGAATAAGTAATACTTCTTCCATGTTAATAGTCTCCAGAGACTGTCGTATTAGACATATTCCCATCTAACTATGTCTTCGACAATGGAGAAAAAAATTTTTAACCCTTCTTTTGTTGGTTTATTATTTTTAATAATCAGCTCCATTACTTTCCGTTAAATTTCTATCTCGAAAACGCTGAATATGAAGATATTGTTTTTTTGGTTCATTGGTTTTCAATAATGCACCTTTAGAAACAAGCAAGAAACAATTTAACCCCACCCCCAAATCGAATCCCCCCCCCCCACCAACCCTCTCCCAGAGCTCTGGAGGACAAACCGTTCGCTACCTATAAGGAAATCGTGGTTTATCTCCCTAAATCGAGTAATAAATCATCATCATAATCGTGAACAACTTCTGAAAAGTTATTGTTCGTGATAAAATCGTCAAATCGGGTCAACACAAGAGGGCGCCCTGAAGGATCCGCGTGGTTCATGAAGGGCGCGCGTCCCATATCGACCGGTTGTTGGCAGAGGTGGTAGCCATAGCAACGGAGGCTTGGGAGTGTAACCACTTCCTCGGGGTAACCTCCCTCACAATTAGTTTCGTGAACTTTTCACAACTTGACGTTGAGAAAGTTCACGGAAGTTTTATTGTTTGTGGTATTTTGAACACAATTTCAAGTAGTGCGTTATGAGCAAGTTTGGTAAACGGTATTCAGTAAAAAGTAAAAGGTTGAGACTTTCATCTTCCAAGAGGAACAAAAAAACGTACAATATTCAGCCCGCTATAGCTGCAAGGTAACCGGAACAAGATTGAACTTTTTTCACTGCTTATGTTAATTTCATGTTTCAATAATTTTAATGATAAGTACATTTAACTACAATTTAACCATGGTGATGTTTATTTTCTTTATTGGGTAACTACATAGGGTGCTGAGAAGAGCGAGGGTAGGTTATAATGTACTGTGGAACTGCCCGTAGGTTACCTACTGGCGTAGAAAGAAGAAAACTGGAGGAGGAAAGTGTGGGAAGATTCACTTCATAGGCACTTTATATTAATGATAAATTGATCAGTATTAATCAGTTATGAAGCTGGATGGCTTTTGTTTCCTCACTACCGAAGTTTTGTTGAAACAAAAGTCCAGGCAAAGGCAAGGATTTACTTCAAAGAGACAAAAGGCCTTACAAGGATTTACTACCAAACACGGTACAAAGTTGTTCTAAAAGCTTTCAAATGCAATATGCGAATGGTAATGTCAGTTTTGAGACCAAATTTTAGGTATACTACTTCCAATAATGAACCTTTGAAATCAAACAGGAAAAAAAAAATTGCACTTAGGTAGCTTCCTTGTATCCATAACCCAATTTAATTAACCCTAGTAGGTAATTTTTGTAAAGTTTTGACGCATTCCTGTCCGTGTTCATTTTAGAGATGGGCAAAACGGTTCACCAAGAAGAACGGCTCTGAGCGCTCCGCTCATTCAAAAGATCCGGATCTTTTCGACGGATCAGTGGCTCTTTTTGGCTCTTTTGAGCTCGTATTTATTGTAGAGATGAAAATACGATAAAAACGCTACAAATTGTTACACAACGGTTTATTTAAGTTCTGCCCGGAAATGTTTATTCGATTATTGGATTCTACACTACCTTGAATCCTAAACCATAAATTTTGAGGGCAAGAGGGAATAATTTCTCTGTTGCTCGATTCTAATGGTTCATTATTGAAAATAATAACCCAAAAAGCGCTGTTGTTCAATAAAGATGCTCAACAAATCCTTCAAAAAATCAACGAAAAACAGTAAATGAACAAGATTAAAGCAATGAATAAGTAAGATTTAAAAATAAAGTTTTTTGGTAAACTATTTATTTATATGAAATCTGCATTTTGTATGCCTCTAATGACAAACCACAATTTAAAAAAAAAAAAATCTTAGTAGGTATAACATTTTGATGTTATAGGTATTCAACAAAGGAAATTAAGGTAACCAAGTTGAAAGAGAATAAACGAACCAATAAGTACGTAAGCTTCAATATTGATAATAATGGTAAGATAAGGATGTGCTTTTGCTTGCTTTTTGAACTTGTATCAGAAAGCTCCTCACAAAAAATCATGGTGTAAAAATTAAACAGGGAGAAAAGACAACGGAAAGAATCAGAAAGTGGGTCACAGAAAACACTGGAAAAATACGGTAAAGTTTACGACCGAAAATACAATAATGCATGTGGTGGTACGATACAATTCCGCAAAATTGTATTGTTTGATCGACTTATATCGTATTTTCCCTCTGAATTATCGTACGGGTTGGCATCAGTGAGCTGACGAAAAGGAGGTCCTAATTTTCCCGAACACTGCCAATCTAAAAAAAAACGAAGATCGAAGAGCCGCCGTTCATTTATTTTACTGGATCTCAAGAGATCCGAAGATCGAAGAACCGCGATTCATTTGTCATTTTTACTGATCCGCAGTTCACTCGCTCTTTTAAAGAACCGATCTTCACCGAACACTACCAGCATTGAGCTCAAAAGATCCGAAGAGCCGCGGTTCTTTTTTACTGACCCGTGGTTCACTCGCTCTTCTGAAAGAGCCGGCTCAAAGATCCGGATCTTTAATGAGCGACCCATCTCTAGTTCATTTGACAACGAATAAAGAGATTGTCTAATTGTATAGATGATCCGATGCTTAGCAGTTAATTTCAAAACATCAATCTCAGTACCTACCATACACTACCCTTATAGGGGACACACGTCATCCTTCACAATCTAGTAGTATTTCATTGAAATGAGATGGAAAATGTAGAAGTTATGGCTGCTACAAGGAAATTAACGTTTGCGCATGCGCAGTGGCTACTGTCAATTTGGGGGTCGTGATTTTCTGAAAAGTTCTTCAAAATCGGATTCTTCCAATAGTTATGCCCGTTACAAGGATTTAATGACAGATAGACAGACAAAGAACCAGATTTGTTCAGGAAGGCCTGAAACGTAAAACTCAAGTGGAAATTTTGATTTTGTAGAACATTTTTTTTTCACCCTTAAAAGTAAAAATAATGCTTCCGCTACCTTGGTAGACTAAGAAGCGAAATTGCTTTACCCCTCCTCAAAATTTCATTCGTTTACAGCTTTTGGTTAGTGTCTGTCACCTCTAAAGACTGGAAAATGAAGGTTGTAATTTTGGTTTATTTTTTTCAATAGGTAATAAACCATTGGAATCGAACAAGAAAAAAATTTAACTCCCCCTCAAAATTTGTTGTTTTACGTTTCAAAGTAGGTACGTAGAATCCGAAAATCGAATAAAAAAATGTCCATCCGTCCGCTGTACGCAGCACTTTCCTGGACCGATTTGGTTCGAATTTGGTATATGGGGTCTAGTTGTGCCGCGAAGCTTTTGGTTTGTCAGTCACTTCTAAGGGGTGATAATTAAGGGTTGAAATTTTCAAGAGTGCCCTAGCTCGAAAACTCTCGAAATAAAGGCATTGTTTTTCCAACAATTTTAAATGGTATTGAATTTTTATACATTTTTGAGACCACCGGGAGCCTTGCACGACAAACCATTTCGCTCCCTACGAGTACTTATGGGTTTCCTTCGATAAAACAGAAACACGAGTGTGAATCACCAAAGAGATCAATCTCCGTTGAATTTTTAGCTAACCAAAACGCGATCGCTGTTCGTTTCTTCGAGTTGTATTCAGTTTTGCTTCCTTAGCAACCAGTAATTAAATTTCCATATTTAAACTCCCTATTTTTTGAATCGAGTGTGAAGCGTTTTGTTCTTTCTAATAAACTTGACTGTGAAGGTGTGAAGGCAGTATGGTGTGGTAGGTAGTACCTACCAACGGTTAGTAGGTAATAAAAAAGTTGGTAGGTAAAAAACGTTGCAAATTATTTCACAAAGGTTTATTATTTTCCTGTATAGATCACTCTTCTGCAAAAATCACAGCTTTGCCATTGTCACTATTATTTATTTTTACTTACTAACCAGAGGTACCTACTACCTACCTACTAGGATATTTTTGAAAATTTCACCCCCCCATTTCCATTTGGTTGGTGGTTAGGGTAGAAATTTTCAAGAACGCCCTAGTAGGTAGGTTGTAGGTTTTTTTTTTTTTTTTTTTTTTTTTTTTTTTTTTTTTTTTTCTAATAATCTCCCCTCAAAGACAAAATGTCTTTTTTGACGGAGGGGGCACGCCATAAAAAATAAAATAAATAAATAAATAAAATAATGGGGAGGACGCCCAGGACTCACCCGACGCCGGCCCTAGGGATGAGGGAAGATGAGGAAGGTGGGGGTGGGAGAGAAGGATGAAGGGAAGTGCCTCTATAAAACGACCACCAGTTCAAATATGAGCCGAGCAGGACACGGGTGGTGATACCACGGAGTACGCCTACAGAGATGCCCAACTCGCGCAACTCCGTGGCACTTTTCCCGCACCACACACCGCGCCACGACAAGGTTGCAGCCATCACCCTGATGTTGTTGGGTGCCACTCCTTTTAGCTCCGACACTGCTTGCCGTAAATCATTTCTGTCATATTTCCTTATCTTGGCCCGCCAAGTCTGCTCCATGTCCAAGCTGCCATTGACAACTTGGACATCCAGGATAATGCAAGACTGGTCGGGCTTGACAGCAACAATGTCGGGCTTCTTACCCTGGTCACTTGGCATGTGATACAATCTCTCTCTCTCAACATCCCAGCCGCTAGATGACAATGCACCTGCTATCTGCTTGGCAACCGCATCATGACGTAGGATGCGGCCCCCATGAGTTCGTGGACACTGCTGCACCACATGATACAGGTGTTCATTTCCACTCCGACAGGCACGGCAAAGGGGTAGCGTTGTCCCGCGACTACCTCTCGAACACCGCACCGCAGTTGGCAAAGATGCCACGCGGATGGCGTGAAAGTGTCGGTAGTCGCGGGCCCCAATGCCCTCTGAAGCCCAATCTACCCATTGGGATGAGACAAGGCTTTCGGAGCACTGTCGGAGTTCTTTACCATCCACCGATTCATGCAGCGCAGCAGCGAACTCAGCAGACGAACTGGGTTTTGGAGCAGATGGTGTTGCTCGGTCGCACCATGCTAACTGCTGCCTGACAAAATCAAGATCAGCAGCCGCACGGGCGACCTCCCAGCTCGACCCCTGAAGGGCTAGCAGGCGCCGGCGGCGCAGTGAAGGGATACATGCCGAGAGAGACACAATGCCAAGCCCACCGGATTTGACCGGTGCGTGAAAATAGGCACTTGGGACACCAGGAGGGAACTTCAGCCAAGAGCGCACAGCAGAGCGAACTTCTCGATCTAATTGTTGCAGCCTCCCCGCCGTAAGCCTGCCAAAGACTAACCCATAGGTTAGCTTCGGCAGTAAGTACGTGCGGAGGAGGCGCAGCTTCTGCTGTGGCTTCAATGGAGCCTTGGTAACGCGAGCTAGCGCTCTACCAAGGTCCACACGGCTGGTAGTAATGGTGGCCACCCCCATGAAGTCGACTCCAAGGTACCGCCAAACCTCCAGCACGGATCGAGATGGAATGGGGGATTGTCCTACGACAAAACCCCCATCCACAACTTTCACCTTATGCTGGCGACCCGACGGGACCAAGGAGACCGACCCACACTTATCGGGGTTAACCACAAGTCCACACCTGGCTAGCTGCTTAGCAAATGCATTGAGGGCGATCTGCAAGCCCTCACGGGTTTCTGCGAGTAGGATAACATCATCGGCAAATGCCAATGCTCCTACTCGCACCCCAGGGGCGAGATCAAACCCTACTTCAGTGGGCAGCTTACCCAAGGCCGTATCCACGACCAGGTTGAAGAGGAGTGGCGATAGGGGATCCCCCTGGCGTACCGCACGCCCGATCCGTATATCCCCTGATACCTCACCTCCTGCCTCGAGGACCGTCACGCCTTCCTGGTACAGACAGGCCACATACTCGATTAACCGAGATGGGGCCCCGACACCACGAAGGCAATCGGTCAGGGCAAGGTGACTGACTGTGTCAAAGGCCTTAGCGACGTCCAGAGCGGCGAGGTGGAGTTGCCGGCGTTTAATACGGGCCAGCGAAATGACAGTTTGGAGAACTGTAAGGTTCTCCGCTGTGCCATCCGCTGGCCGAAACGCTCTCTGGACATCACCAATGACACCAGCCACCTGGAGGCGAGATGCCAGTACTTTTTGGAAGTGGCGGAAGACTACCGAGGACACAGAGATCGGTCGATAGCCTCCAGGCCCACTTCCCCCTTTCTTGGGGATAAACACGGTCCGGGTACGGGTTAATGCTTTCGGGGGTCTTCCCGCAAGGAGGAGCAGGTTGAGGATGAGCAGCTTAATCGTCTTTGGTGCTTTATTCCAGCGTCGGGCAGAAACACCATCGGGTCCAGCGGAAGTGGAGTTCTTGACACGGCACTTGTGTGCCTCGTCAAGTAGCACCGGCGAGCACAAGATGCTGCGCAAGGAATCCCTGGTGGAGACTGGGGGAACCACACGCTCCCCAGGGTCGTGACTGGGAGCACTCAAAAGTGGTTCCCAGAAATCCACGAACTCCTGGAGAGGGGGTTGAACTTGATTTTCCCCAGGCTCCTCCAGTACCTCCGCAGCCACACGCGCCGGATGCTTCCTCCACAAACTCTGAACCCGGTGGTACTCCCGCCGTCTCGCTTGTTTAGCCGCTCTGCGACCTCCACGCAACACCACTCTGGGAGGAGGTCCCCCCTGGTGCTGCGTCACGGTCGCATCCCCAACCCGCGGGAAGATTCTCCCTAAATAGGCTGCAACCTCATCTTCCAGGTTATCCAGCCCTTCAGCAGCCCGCCTCACCAGATCCTGCAGGTAGGTGCTTTCATAGCCTTCAATACGACCTACCTGCCCCCCGAGCCTCAAGACTTCGGTCTTCAGATCGGCAAGAAGACCGGAGGTCCCGGGAGAGGGATACTGAATGGCAGGCTGCTGCTCCACATCAGCAATAGGAGATGCGGGAGAAGCCCCACTGCTATTTGCCAGGATAGCTTCCTGGACAAGCTGCTTATAGTGGGGCTTCAGGCGGATATTCTTGATGGCAATGACTGTGCGCGTGGGAAAACGTTCATTCAGATAAACATTAATATTACGTACCCCATTGCGCACAGCCACCGCCTCATCTGCCGCCATCCTGCGCAACTCCTCGGAAGCATACCTGTGCTGTATTCGTTCAATATCAATAGCATCATTAGCAGCAACAGGATGCTTCCGTCTGATGTGGAGACCAAGGCCAGACCTGGTAGTGAACGCCCGCTCACAATGGGCACACTGGTGGTTCAAAGAGGCAGTGGAAGAGGAAGAGGGTAGGGATGATGAGGAAGAGGAAGAGGGTGAGGATGGCCGACGCCCCTGCCTGGGGCGCCTCTGAGCGCCTCCCCTAATACCCCGCGAGCCAATGGGCTGGCGGGGGTTATGAGGCTCTTCTTCGGTTGTTTCCATAACGGGGGGGCGCTTCATATGGTTACTCCCAAGTGCCGTGTCAGGAACTCCACTTCCACTGGACCTGAACCATGTTTATCCCCAAGAAAGGGGGAAGTGGGCCTGGAGGCTATCGACTAATCTCTGTGTCCTCAGTAGTCTTCCGCCATTTCCAAAAAGTACTGGCATCTCGCCTTCTGGTGGCTGGTGTTATTGGTGATGTCCAGAGAGCGTTTCGGCCATTGGATGGAGTTCTCCAAACTATCATCTCGCTGGCCCATATTAAACGCCGGCAACTCCACCTTGCCGCTCTGGACGTTGCTAAGGCCTTTGACACCTTGCCCTGACCGATTGCCTTCAGGGTGTCGGGGCCCCATCTTATGGCCTTGGGTAAGCTGCCCACAGAAGTAGGGTTTGATCTCGCCCCTGGGGTGCAAGTAGGAGCATTGGCTTTTGCTGATGATGTTATCCTACTCGCAGAAACCCGTGAGATCTTGCAGATCGCCCTCAATGCATTTGCTAAGCAGCTAGCCAGGTTTGGACTAGTGGTTAACCCTGATAAGTGTGGGTCGGTCTCCCTGGTCCCATTGGGTCACCAACATAAGGTGAAAGTTGTGGATGGGGGTTTTGTCGTAGGACAATCCCCCATTCCATTTCAATCCGTGTTGAAGGTTTGGCGATACTTCGAAGTCGACTTCATGGGGCAGGCCACGATTACTGCCAGCCGTGCGGACCTAGGTAGAGCGCTTGCTCGCATTACTAAGGCTCCATTGAAGTCACAGCAGAAGGTGTGCCTCCCCTGCATGTACTTACTGCCAAAGCTGACCTATGGGTTAGTCTTTGGTAGGCTTGCCTTGGGGAGTCTCGAAGAATTAGACCGAGAATTCCGACCTGCTGCGCCCTCTTGGCTGAAGTTCCCACCGGGTGTCCCAAGTGCCTATTTTCATGCACCAGTCAAATCTGGTGGGCTTGGCATTGTGTCTCTCAGCATGTATCCCTTCACTGTGCCGCCAGTGCCTGCTAGCCCTTCAAGGGTCGGGCTGGGAGGTCGCCCGTGCAGCTGCTGATCTTTTGTCAGGCAGCATTTAGCACGGTGCAACTGAGCAACACCATCTACTCCAAAACCCAGTTCATCTGCTGAGTTCGTTGCAGCGCTGCTTGAGTCAGTAGATGGTAAAGAACTCAAAGAAGAAATCAAAAAAGTACATATATATTTACACATATAAAGAAAACGTGCGTATATTTGTTGTACCCTGAAATTAAGTTTTTTCGATTGTGATTAAGCAAAAACTCAAATAATTACTGGACACTGCTATACAGAAAAATAATAAACCTTTGTCAAATAACTTGCAGTGTTTTTTCGATTGTGATTGAGCAAAATCTCAAATAATTACTAGGCACAGCTGCACAGAAAAATAATAAACCTTTGTAAAATAATTTGCAGCGTTTTTTCGATTGTGATTAATCAAACTCAAATAATTACTGGATACAGCTATACAGAAAAATAATAAACCTTTGTACAATAACTTGCAACGTTTTTTCGATTGTGATTAATCAAATAATAATTACTTAACACCGCTATACAGAAAAATACCTAATAACCCTTTGTGTAATAACTTGCAACGTTTTTCCGATTGTGATTTAGCCAAAACTCAAATAATTACTGGACGCAGCTATACAGAAAAATACCTAATAACCCTTTGTGTAATAACTTGCAACGTTTTTCCGATTGTGATTTAGCCAAAACTCAAATGATCATGCAGTGGACACTTCTTTCCAGGAGAAAGTCATTCTGAAAGTTTAGAATCACTAGAATTCAAAAATAGACAAGACTTGAATGAAGTTGGTGTAATGATCTCTCGAAAAGTTTTCAATCCATCACCGCTCTGCCCAAGGTCACTTGCTCTTCAACTTTCGATAATATCGAAACGTATTACGTTGGAGTAAAATTGTGAGCCAAAGGCCCTAGAACTACCTGGATTTACAGAGGACGGTCTTAGCTGTCCACGGTACCTGCCAAGAAAGTGGAGAGCCTGAATGCCTGTGAGCTATTCCGTAGAGTTAGTTCTGACGAACCTCATTTGAATCACTGGCTAAGGCAACATAGGGGCCACAATCCTCATTTTCTTCTAACTCTATTTGTTGCTTCAGCCAATTCTCGGGAAGTTGTATGCAAATCATAGCACAACCGGTAATCACCCTCCTTCGTCAGTTCAGTTAACATTAACACAGTTATTAAGTCAGGAATCAGCTAATGTGGAACGTCCGTGTTTCTCACATTGATGAGACTCCATAGTTTTACTTTCTCTCATCTCGAGATGATCCTTTCAAAATCTCAATCCAACATTTTACGTATTGTTGCTCTACCAATTTGCACGGCTTGGCCTCCTGTTTGTTCCAAGTTTGTTACAACTCTGTAGCCAACAAAGGCCACCACGACCATATTTCATCCTCTGATTCTCTATTTCATCTTGGATATTCTATGATCAATTTCTTCAAGGTCATCTGCCAAGGCTACCAAGGAACTGAAGGGTATTGTTTTCACTTTTCAATGGGGAAAATTCCTTCCAAAATCAATTTCCTTGTTTACTCGCGTTTCAAATTTTGGGTCTTCCTGGACAATTTGGTGTGCCTTTCAGTCGATCTTAGTGCCCGTTGTAAGATAATCAAGGATAATCCTTGTAACGGGCAAAACTGTGAGAAGTTATGGTCCGATTTCGATAAAATTTCCTGAATCGTGCGCGATGAGGTTTAGTTGATCTCCTGCATAGCAGTATCTTCCCCAAATGTGAAATCCTTCTAACGTCCCCAACTACAATTTCCATCCGAATTCGAGGGTAGTAGTAAACACTTTGAGATTGAAGTTTTGAATATTCAATTTGGGTCGGATCATCTGTACAATCGGGTTATGGATTCGAAGAATTGTTGTTCAATTTGTGCCAAACCCTCTTGTTAGAAGTTGTCCGTTTTCTTTAAACTGTAACATTTTATTTATTATTCATTCGGCGCTACAGTGAATATTCGGCTGTGAGTTTTCCAAGTTGGCAGGTCAAGAGCTGTCGTCTCTACATAGTTGACTCGGATGTCGTCAATAATCTAATTCCTTCTCGGTCTGCCATGCCCAGATGACTAACCCAATTTTCAATAATGAACCTTTGGAATTGACCAAAAAAAATTTTTAACGCCCGCGCAAAATTTGTTGGTTTGAGTTTCAAAGTACGTAGAGTCCAAAAATCGAATAAAAATCTGGCCGTCCGTCCTCAGTACGCGGCACTTTCCCCACTTAGCATTGACCGATTTTGATGAAATTTGGTATTTAGGCTCCATTTGGGGTCTAGTTGTGCCCCGAAGATTTTGGTCGATGTAAATCACTTTTAAGGGACCAAAAATAAATTTTGAAATCGCCCTAACACAAAAAATTCGGATATAAAGGTATTGTTTTTCCATCAATTCAAGATAGTATAGAATTTTTAGAATTTTTTGAGACCACGCGGAGCCCTGTAGGACAAACCGTTCGCTCCCTACGAGAATAGGGTGTGCGCCTGGGTATGAAAAACTGTTTATTGTTATTTTTAATCTAAAGTACACCTCATTCTGAGAATTTTGGTACCAACCGCGACCTTCTAGTGTGTGTAAACCTTTTCCTATGAATTTTCAAAGTTTCGACCGTTTATGACGTCACAGTGGGCTGGGGGGTCCCGCCCTGGCAAGAGGGGCGCGTGAGGTCATAAACGGTCGAAACTTTGAAAAATCATAGAAACAGATCTACTCACGCTAGATCTTTCGTTTTTCCTAAATTACGAATCGGGAGAATTTTTCTTTACCAATTCACCAGAACCAAAAAATAGAGTTTAAAAATTCGAATCCAATGATACCAAAACCTCAATTTCGGTAAAATTCGAGTCTATGGCTTTTCTCCTTTGGACGGCAGTATTCAGGTCATCACAATTCTATTTCGCTTTGAGTAATGGATCGACGGTATTCCACTAAAGGCCGAAGAAAACTGAGGCTGAGTGCTTCTAAGAAAGGGAAAAGTTACATCCCCAAGCAAAAAGCCGCTTGGGCAGCAAGGTAGGCAGACTGAATCGATTTCCATTTTCCTAGGACCATTCGTAGAGAAGAAAGGAAAGTCAGCACCATAAGAAAACTTTCGATCATCAATTTACAGGTCGGCAGTAACATTGCCAAAAACTGATTCTCTCCGTTGTATTAGATTTTATTGGTGACATACCATTATTGACACTTTTGGTTTATTATTTTCAATAATGAACCATTGGAATCGAAAAAAGAAAAAAACTGTAAACCCCCTCAAAATTTGTTGTTTCCGTGTCAAAGTACCTACGTAGAATCCAAAAATCGAATAAAACATTTTTCGGCCGTACGCCTTTCGCGGCACTTTCCTTAGTTTCCATGGAGCGATCTCGATGAAATTTGGTTTATGGGCTCCATTTGGGGTCTAGCTGTGCCGCGAAACTTTTTGGTTGATGTCAGTCACTTCTAAGGACACTTCTAAAAGTTGAACTGATGATAAATCAGAAACATCCGTGCGAATCGAAAAAGAGGCCCAATCACCGTTCAAATTTTAACTTCAATTTTAACCGTTTCAAATTTTAACGGCAAAGCAGTGAGCTTTGCAGAAGAATGATCTATACAGAAAAATAATAAACCTTTGTGTAATAATTTGCTGGGTTTTTTCTTATAAAAAACGCTGCAAATCATTGCTCAAAGGTTTATTATTTTCTGTATAGATCACCCTTCTGTATAGATCACTGGTTCTCCATCAATAGCACCTACCACCATCTGTATTCTCCCTTGACCTTCCCTCTCAAATTTCAGCTTCCTGCGTTCAATAGGATTGAAAATGGCTTCGGAGCTCACTCAGCTGATCAGTGATCTGAGGAGTGAAGAAGATCTCCTCGAATGCTGGAGACGCCTGGAAGAGCACTTCCATTCAATAGGATTGAAAATGGCTTCGGAGCTCACTCAGCTGATCAGTGATCTGAAGAGTGAAGAAGCCTTTGAGCAATGATTTGCAGCGTTTTTTACCCACCAACATTTTTTTTACCTACCAACTTTTTTTTACCTACCAGCTAGGTACTACCTACCACACCATACTGGCTTCACACCTTCACAATCAAGTTTATTAGAAAGAACTAAACGCTTCACACTCGATTGGAAAAAAGACAAATAGCATTTGAAAGGTGTGTCATTCCCAAAAAGATAACAATGTTTGTGGTTGTGAGGTAAATAATGATTTATGGCCTCCATGAAATTCACCGCTAATCTGCTGTATTTACATCACTTGGTGTTTCTGTTGTTTACTAGGTATTTGTTGTACTCGATCACTGTTATCGGTTGATGTTTACTATGTATTTCTGCAATTCACTGATTTTGCGAGCTTTAAGAGATCCCTTTACAACCTTTTCCCTACATCTGATGATTCATTATTGACCGAAAACTAGAAAGAAAAACTCTCTGTTCAATTTCTCCCTTGCGAGGGAAAAACATTAAATCATGTTTAATGTTTTTCCCTCGCAAGGGAGAAATTAGATATAGTTTTTTAGGGTCAAGAAAAAAGAAAAGACATTAAAGGCATAATCGTCATCAAGTTGCCGATCACTCAGCTGATCAGTGACCACTCAGGCGCCTTCAGCATTCTCCATTGACCCTGCTTCTCAAATTTCAGCTTCCTGCGTTCAACAGGAGAGAAAATGGCCTTGGAGCTCACTCAGCTGATCAGTGACCACTCAGGCGCCTTCAGCATTCTCCATTGACCCTGCCTCTCAAATTTCAGCTTCCTGCGATGAATAGGAGAGAAAATGGCTTTGGAACTCATTCAACTGATCAGTGATCTGTCAGGTGCCTTCATTACTGTCCTTTGACCCACCATCTTGAATTTCACCTTCCTGCGTTGAATAGGAGAGAAAATTGTTTCTGTACAATGAACATTAATTTGTGATTCACACTCATATTTCTGATTTATCACTAGTCCAAACTGAAGGACCTCCGAGGGAGCGATCTGTTGGTCCTACGGAGCTCCGTGTAGTCTCAGTCGATTCTAAAAATTTCAGTCTATTTTAAATTGATGAAAAAACAATACCTTTATATTTAAAGTTTTCGAGCTAGGACGTTTTGAAAATTTCATCCCCTAGTTTTCACCCCTTAGAAGTGACTGACAATAACCAAAAGCATCTTAGTACAACTAAACCCCAAATGGAGCCGATGTAACGTGGTAACTAAAAAATCGGTCCGTGGTAACTAAGAAAAAAAACGTTGCAGATTTGCGTGTCGGAAAAACGTTGCAGATTTGCGTGTCGGAATTCACAGAACGACCCCCAGCCCTAAAACATTAAACATGTTAATAGAAAGCTTCATATGGAAATTTGATTACTGGTTACGCAGAAGGCAAAACTGTACTTATACAAATCGAAGAAATGAACAGCGATCGCATTTTAGTCCGATAAAATTTGAACGGAGATTAGACTTCTTTTGCGATTCACACTCATGATTCACTTTTATCGAAGGAAAACCTTCAAGTACTCGTAGGGACCGAACGATTTGTCCTACAGAGCTCCGGGTGGTCTCAAAAATTCAATACTATTTAAAATTGGTGAAAAAACGATACCTTTATTTCGAGAGTTTTCGAGCTAGGGCAGTCTTGAAAATTTCAACCCTTAATTTTCACCCCTTAGAAGTGACCTACATCAACCAAAAGCTTCGCGGCACAACTAGACCCCAAATGGAGCCCATATACCAAATTTGAACCAAATCGGTCCAGTTTTGCTAAGAAAAGTGCCGCGTACGGCGGACGGACGGAAATTTTTTTATTCGATTTTCGTATTCTACGTGCCTTGAAAACATCAAATTTTGAGGGGGGTTAAACATTTTTTTTTCTTGCTCGATTCCAAAGGCTTATTATTGAAAATAATAAACCAGAAGTGTCCCGATTTGGGGTCATAAGTTCCATTATAGGGACAACGTATGTTTCCACCAGAAACTTATTTAAATCATCTTCTTCAATATGGACATATTTTTTTTCTTTTTAAAAAACATTTTTCGAACCAAATACAATCAAAATATACATTTTCTCAATTTATAACTGTAAGGCACTTATCATTGACTCTAACAACCAGAATTGACTCGAACATTTAATGCTGATTACAATAATGGTTAAAAGATATAGATCATTAAATTGGGACGCCATAAAATGCCAACAGAATTGTATCGAAAACGATTTATTCTCATTAACTGTTGAAGAACAGGCGAAAAAGTCCGTGTCCCTATTGTGGACCACTTCACATCAAATCATTGATACATACCTGCACAGCGTTTTAGAAATCTGGCAACGGAGTTTACTACGTATGATCCCTACCAACCTACAAATTCGTGAAATTTCCGAAAGAAGTAATGACCAAGGAGAAGTTTTTAGGGTTTTCCCCTAGATTTACAGTTCGAACTGTTTACCAGTGGAATTCAGAACTTTAGTTGGGAGCAGATAGGACCTCGTCTTTAAAAGTCTGTTCCTAGGTACAAAAAGAAAGCATTGTCTCTATTGTGGGCGTTTTATGGCACTGATTGATTGATAACTGAGCTGATTCTATATTATTTTTTCGTTTCTCCGATTAGAATTTCATGTCACTCAGAACCAAATTTCATAATGAAGGCACCCACAACTAAATGATAACAATGTTTTGAACTGTTAGTTACTTTCCGTCAAAATAAACTTGATTGTTACTTTGCGCGATTATGATTATGGATGGTGTGTATTATTATTAGAAAAGCCACGTGTGTAATAATTTGCATGTTTTTTTTTTAATTCATTTTTAAGTTATTTACCTATAATATCAATAAACGTGCTCTTTCATCCTACAGGTTAGCAAAAGCTGCGGAGAGGAAAGTCCAACTTCAAGCTGAGGCTTTTGCTGAAGAAGAAAGGATTAGAATCCACAAAGAGCAAGTAAAGTTGAAGTTGCACTGGTCTCTATTCTCTAATCGGCTTTTACTAAAATACAGCCGGGTTTTGGTGAAATTCTCAAAGATTGTGGTGTGGGTTCGGGTTTACATGGTCTTTCTTGTAACAAGCATAACTTCCGCGCAGTTTTAATCAGATTCCTATTAAATGTGTCAGGTATAATTTATTGTTAGGATTAGATTGTAAATGGATCAATGAATATCATCCTGTTAAAATCATCCCCTAGAAACTGTTACGACGTCCAGATCAGGAATTCGGATTTAGTCGCGATCTATGAACGACTGGCTCAACTGATCGCTTTTTCCGTGGTTCCTACGAACAAGCGATAGGTAGCAGCACCAACTACTCTTTCGTGTCTCGTCTCGATCGTAGTGAAATTTGGTATGTAGGCTACATTTGGGGTCTAGTTGTGCCCCGAAGCTTTTGGTTGATGTAGGTCACTTCTAAGGGTTCCAAAATCAATTTTGAAATTTTGAAAACGCCCTAACTCAAAAAATTTAGATATAAAGGTATTGTTTTTCCTTCAATTTAAGATTCTATAGAATTTTTAGAATTTTTTGAGACCACGCGGAGCTCTGTAGGACTAACCGTTCGCTCCCTACGAAAATTTGAGGGTTTACATTAAAATATATATATATAAATAAAAACACGAGTGTGAATGCGAGTGAAGGAGAGAGTGGGGGGGGGGATATTCACAAAATATCCAATTTTTCAGTATTTCGGTTATTTTATAGCTTATAATAATTGTACCCAAGCTTTGAAATTGTGGAAAAATTCTTATAATTTCTCCGGATTTTCATGAATTATTCTCTGTACCCCCATGGAGCTAATGGGTGCTGGTGGTTTTTTTATGCGTTTCACCTTGAATACGGATGTGAACTACTATGGACTGCCTACCAAAACTAACAGATGGAAGTTCAACGTTAGGACGTATTTCCACTTTGGTGCCAGAGTGACAGCGTTGCTCGGGGGGGGGGGGGGGGGGGGGGGGGTTGGCTCGAATTCGCATGTCGGGTATTGTAGATCATGGATTTTAAAATGCCCTTCAAATTTGAGGCTCCCTTCCCGCTAGAAATGTTGTAGACAACTATTTCTTCTTCTTTTCCTCTAGTGAAACAGTTTAAATTGGCCTAAAGCTTATCCAATGGGACGTCCCCCTGAATGCATGCACTACTTAATAATATGTTTTATATTTGTCGACTTCCACGTCTGAACGATATTTTAATTAAAGATAACATTCATTTGACGAGGAGGCTCTTTTTCTCCGATTCGGAGGACTGCGTGAGCAACCTCCTCGTGGTGTCCTCTGGGTAGCGTTGATAGCTCACATTTCTAAGGGCGGGTACGAACTGTCACCAAACAGTACCAAAATTGTTCGGGAAGGTATCAAACGTAAAATGCGATAACAAACTTTTGATCTTGGAGAACATTTTTCTCAACTTTGATAAGTGAGAGCAGCTTTCGCTAGGTAGGTACCTACCTAGATAGACTCCGAAGAAAAAGAACATTGTTCTTGGGGAAGACACCCATTATTTTTGTGAATAGTATTCTGTGATAAGTCAGGTTGAGTTTTTCAAGTCTAAGCTAAGAAAAAGTTATCCTTGGCAACAAAGTGATATGGGTCTTGAGTGCGTGTACCTGGGATTATTGGAACGGAGATGGCAACCTTATGTTTATATGACTTGTGAATTCAGTAAATCATCTTTATTTCCTATTTAAGTCCATTGATTTTTTTTTTTTCCAATTTTTAATAAAATCTGATCAGCGGAAAGGGGAATGCCAAAATATACAAAGTGGCCCAGCAAGAGGCTGAGTAGAAACTATAAATGCAGAAAGCGCCGAGGGGAACGCAAAAACGATAATGCAGAAATCGCATGTAATGTAAGTCTGTACCATCTATCCGATATCTATGTTATTAGTTTCAAACTAGATACGTGAAATAAGTTGATTATTACCTTGGTATTAATGTTATTAATGTGGTTCCTTTCCATCAATATTATGTTTAACTGTTTTGGGGGAGCCATCTGCACGCCAACCCTCACAATCTATGAAAATTTCACCCGAACTGTTGAAATTATGGCTTTTACAAGGGTTTTACCATCGAACTATACTCCTGGAACTCTCGCCAGACAGCTTGTGGGTAAGACTCGGCCAGGCGGCCTGATCGGTGACCTTGAATGTCTTCCCCCACCCACTGTAGGGTGCTACCGCCAAGGCGTGGGAAAAACAC
Source organism: Apolygus lucorum (assembly GCA_009739505.2). Lineage (NCBI taxonomy): Eukaryota > Metazoa > Arthropoda > Insecta > Hemiptera > Miridae > Apolygus > Apolygus lucorum. The sequence continues at coordinate 39,066,344 of CM019171.2, read as the reverse complement.
CCTTTATTAATACAATTGTTGTTTATAGTTCGAAGTTCATAGTTCTTTATATTATTGTTCAATGGCTCGCAGTTCACCAGAAGGCGTCAGTAGCATTCAGAAAGCGACATGGTGCGGACATGTGCAGCTTACGGTTGTAACGTGAAGGATTTGAAGGGAAATACCATTTCATTTCACAAGTAAGTAAGCTCCTTTAGTTTCATGTTCTTAGTTTCAACTAGTACCTATCCAATTTATCTATCTACCTAGAAGGAAGTTGGTCTACTTCACTTTAATATTGAGTTGATGTGTGATGTTCATCTTAATATCTACTTACTTTCCTACAATAAATTACTGTATCGTACATATTAACCACATTCCCTCTAGGTACTTCTTGGGGCCTGTAAGTTATGGAAATGATGATCAGTTTTTACAAGCCACATTTTTAAAATTAGGCTCAGATATCTACCTACCTCTCCAAGCAGCTATCTACTTGAACTGCTTTTTGTCTACCCATTAGAAGCAACAACAAAATTTTTCTAAGAATATGGTACTATGCACCTAAGGTTCGGTTGAATCGTTAACTCCTTTCTCATCAGTTCTCTAACATTCCAGATTTCCCCAAGACCCCGAACTTCGCCGAAAATGGGTGATTGCCACGAAGAGAAAAAATTTTAACCCAGGAAGTGGAACAAGGATATGCTCCAAACATTTTGAAAAGGATGCATACCAGATAAGGCCAGGTGCTTCATTCCCACTCCTGAATCCTGAAGCGGTGCCTTCAATATTCGAGTTTCCTCCACACCTCGTCAAACCACCACCCAAGAAGAGGAGAATTCTCGTGAGGGAAAATCAGGTGCCTGGCTAGATACTTACTTAGGAACTCACCAATTGATTTATCAAATATGTACCCATATATCTACGTACCTACAGGTACCTAATCGTTTCATCGGTTTTCACATTTATGCGTTCAAACGAGTAATTGTCTTTTGCGGAGTAGATGTTTTCCTACTCCTGGAAAACATTATTAATGATAGCTAACCAACCCAATGACGATGATGATGATGACTGGGGACCCTTTTTTTTCGTAATGTATTAGGTACCTACCTACCTACCTATTGCATTTTTTTGGAAACTGGAATCTAAACGTAAATACCTACTGTTTTGATTCAGGTGAAAGAAGAGGAGAAAACATATTGTTTAGTAATGCATGCATTCCAGGGGACGTCCCATTGGATAAGCATTAGATCAGTTTAACCAGTTGGTAAGCGATAAAACTGTTTCACTCGATGTAATTTGGTTTATTACTTTAGGCAAGAAATACTGACCCCCCCCCCTCACCATTATCTACCAAAACATTTCTGGCATGGGAGCCTCGAATCTGAAGAGCATTTTAAAATCCATGATCTACAATACCCAACATGCGAATTCGAGTTCACCCCCCCCCCCACACAATGGTGACAGTCTGGCACCAAAGCGGAAATACGTCGTAACATTAAACTTTCATCTATTAGTTTTAGTAGGCGGTCCGTCGAGGTTCATATCCGTATTCAAGGTGAAACACACACACAAAAAAAAACACGAAATATGCGGTTTATGGTGTCCTGGCCCCACAATTAGTTCCATGGTCGTACAGAGAATAATTCATGAAAATCCGGAGGTATTAAGAGAATTTTTCCTTAATTTCAAAGGTTGGGTACAATTAGTAAGCATTAAGGAACCGAAATATTGAAAAATCGGATATTTTGTGAATATTATCCCCCCACTCACCCCCTCCCCTTGCGAATTTTGGTACTCGGGTGAAATTATGTACAACTCGGAAGTTATTTGAGTCAAACAAAAAAAGAAACACACAAATCGGTCGGAAATTGAGGCCAGGGCAGAGTTTACAAGATTACGCCCGCAAACGCACGTTTTTTAAGCATTAACCCCCCCTTTCCCCCCTTTAAAAAGCAAAATTCAAAATTCCGGCGCCGTAGTGCACAACTAGATAGTTTTCCGCGTCGATGAAAAAAAGAACCACAAAAATCGGTTGAGAACTAAGGCCTGGGCAGACGACACAAGATTATGCCCAAAAACGCACGTTTTTTGAGCATTAACCCCCCCTTTCCCCCCCTTAAAAGGCAAAATTCTAAATTCCGGCGACGTAGTGCACAACTAGATAGTTTTCCGCGTCGAACAAAAGAAGAACCAGGAAAATCGGTTGAGAACTAAGGCCTGGGCAGAGTACACAAGATTTTGTTACACACACATTGACATACACCTATGGTTTTTTTTCGCGGATTTGGATTCAGAATAGTCTAAAACGGATTACTGTGTGGTTATTTTTTTTCTGTTGAGTGTTGTCCAACTTCACCCCAGATCGATCGCATAAGGACGCCCAAGTCTTACTGTGGGACGTCCTAAAAACACATTGAATCTTCCACACCACAGTCTTCCGACTGTGACAAACTGGATGTAGGTACTACTAGTGGGAAGTGCAATTGATGCTCCACAAACTCCTAGAAAACTTGGGAAGCTTCCTAATCTTAACCTTAAATCAAAAGTGAGTGCTCCTTTCACACTAATTCTGTTGAATTTTTAAGGCTACCTACCAGTAAATTTGGAAATAATATCCGCCGCCCTCTCATTAAATTTCAGAATAATTTGCATGCAACTGCATCCAAAGCTAATTTTAAACCCACGCACCATTCTTCATTTTTTTAAATGAACATTATAATTTTTGTACGAATTAAAATCTAGAGGTACATAAAAATGCTGTTTTGATTCAGGTAAAAGGAGATAATAGAAAATGCAGTGATTCTTCCACACCACTGTGTTCCGACAATGACAATCTGGATGTAGTGGGAGTTGCAATCGATGCTCCAAAAACTCCTAAAAAACTTGGGAAACATAACCTGAGTTCAAAAGTGAGTACCTACTCCTTTTCTTTAAATTTATGTATGCTATATTCAAGCAATACACAAAACCAAATGTTTCGGTTTTCCTTTCTATAGCATGTAACCACTTCAAAAACTCAGTATTCATCAACCATTTGTCAAATGATGCCTTTGACAAACAAAATCATGTGTTAAAATTAATAAGATTAATTGGACAGCTGTTCTTCAGAATTATTAAATAATTCAAAATTAACAAATTTTGTTACAGCTCCGCTGGAGCCCAAACCGAGCATGTCATATCTGCCACCAAATTAGGACTTAGACAAAAACTTACGAAACAAATATTGTTTAATAATGTTTAAACTTACGTTTTTTTTATTTCTTTAAAATGCCCGCATTGAAGGATAATAAAATATATGGTTGTTTTCTTGGTCTGTTCATTTGTGTTTCATTTGTATAGACCTACACATACAAGTTAATTGAGAAGAAACGTGAAGTCACTTTTTAAAAACAACAATTTATTGATTCACAAAATTATATAAGAAAGTGGCAAATTCCCGGGACTTTAGAACATCGAGCTAAGAGCGTAAAGAGGCGACTGCCTGCTGCGAGTAAGAGGGGCGCCTATATACCTTCGTGCTGATATCGTCAGCACTTAGTCAGCAGATAAGCATGTTGCTGTACGTAACTCGTCCCCCCTTAGATCACAAATACAGATGAAATCGAAATTTGGGAATGCCTCAATCAGAACAATTTACAACAAAAATCTAACCCAAAACATCTAATCTAATCCCACAAACATAATATAGTGTAATCCCACAACCATGATATAAATCTAATCCTACAATTCTATAATCCCAAATCTAATCCCACATTATAAACAACACATAATGGATATAAACAACACATAATAAAACAACACTTAATGAATATCTACATTGTGATTGGGGATCTTTTGAAGTCCCTGTATTGTAGTGTTAAATACAACATGATACATATGATTAAGGCGTATAATATGATTGTCCAAAAACTTGGGATAAACATTTCTTTCACATAATCTTCTGGAACGGTTTGAATTGATTTGTAGGGTAGCATTTTGAATTCAAGAGATTTTAATTTAATTTTCTCCTCGGAAATTTGTGTGGCGTTTAGTTGGAAATTTATTCCTTTGGTAATGGCAGGTTGTCCATATATCTTGTTTGTTGCTATAGATAAAGGATATTGTTTATAAAAAATGGTACTATTGTTTGGACTTAACAAATACACTCCTTTTAGCGTAAGTGTTTCAACAGATTTGTCATTATGAATCTCAATTTTGTCTTCTTCGAAGAAAGCTAACAAATATTGGTTAATACTGCTTAATAGTTCTACATAGTTGTCTTCGACTTGAATTTCTGAATATTTACAATCTGTATTTACTTTATTAACAAGAATGGATGATTCGCAGTTAATGTTTACGGTGGTTACTAAATGATTATAACACAAGTATATCTGTCCTGGGTCGCACGTATCTTTCAACGGTTTGATTATTTGGTCAGACTGTAGGAGGTATTGAACTGTTGGTATTATGGTTACTGATTTGCTCTCAAAATATGTAGGGACTGGTTGCATGAAGAAAAGGTCGAAGACATCTACGTTTACAATCGGAATATCTATGAAATATATTATTTCTTCTAGGGATATGAAGCATTTGACCTTAATGTGTTTTTGTAGTTCGAACAAATTTTCTTCTTCAAAGTTCAAAAGTTGGTTCTTATAGAATTTAGATATCTTTTCTAGTTCTTTAACTAATATTTCTGGTTTAATGATACTTGGGTGTAGCACTCCAAGTTTACAAAATGTAATTGAATTTTCAATGTCCTGTATTACGTCCATCATGAAGTTCATAATTATTAATTGGTGGTTCAATATAGTTTCTACTAAACCGACATGGGTTTCGAAAGAGTTTAGTTTTTTGAGTCCGTTTAATTCAGCCATGATGATTTGATTGTTGTAATTAATTTCTTCAATAGTATGGTTAAACTGTTCGATGAGAATGTTGTTGATGTTATAATGTTCTATAAACTGTTTTCTAAGGTCAGTATGGTTGTGTCTTATTTGGGTTAATATTTCATCGTACTTTTTTGCGTCACTATCGTCCAAATTACCTGTGATGAATTTGATGGCAGAACCTAATCCATTAATCAGTCCGCGTTTTGTCCTCCTGGGAACCAGCGTGTTGTGTAGCCTTGTTTCTGCTTCATTTATTGCATGTTTGGTTAAATCTAATGGAATTCGTACTCTACTCTGAACTTCAGTATCCTCAGAAATTGTCTTCAAGATGAAGTCGTTGTTATTTTTTATAATATCTAATTGGTTTATCAATTGTGTCAACTGGTAATAGTGCGTCAGCGTATGGTAAGATTGCAGCATCCTGGCTTGTCCTAATTTGACTGGAATTATACCTTGGTTCAAGGTAATGTTATTTATGTTAGTCGCCATTCCAGTCCCAATGATAAAGATGAGTCTGGAAAGTAGAATATGAAGACGTTAAGTTGGTATGTTTGTAAATTCTAATTTGTGGTTTAGTATCTCAAGGCATATTTGTTCCCTTAATTTATTTGGATTCGGTGGGGTAGGTTTTGTGATTTTATAATTTTTAGCATAATACAACAGAAACAATCCGCAGTCATTGGAATTGTTCTGTTCAGGTTTGTTTTTTACTTGAATACACTCCCAGTTAATTTTCTGAAAATTATCTTTATGTTTATTTTTGTGTTCTTCTTCAAGGTAGTTACGGATGGAAGCAAGAATTTCTTGACCATCCCAGGCTAATGAATCAAAATATAAAATTTTTCTCTCTTTGATTTTCACTACGATCAGTCGCCAATGTGCTGATTTAAAGATGGGTATCAATACTGTATCATAACTGAAAATATCAACATTTTTAGTATAATTACGTACTCGAGGGAAACCTCCTGCAGATAGAGAAACATAAAGGAAACTATGGAAGCAGTAGACTTTGTGGGGGTCTTTATCTCGTTCGTTTCTATCTTGGATCATACCCATGTAGAAATTTATTACATTATCATTTAACCAGTTAGGGTCTTTAAGTGTGAGTAAGTCTGCTCTAGTTATAGTGATACCGAAATTTGTTATGAATTTCTCATTATGGTCTAATTTTTCGTTCCATACTCTTTCTAACATAGTTTCTTCTCTTTTTCGCGGACGTTTGACTGTGGCTAAATGAATTTTTGCTTGAGTGTTATGGTGTCTCGGTACAATAATTCCTGTTTTAAGCTTTGGGTCTATTTCTTTAAGTATTTCTGGGTTGTATTTAGGTTTAGTTTTATGTTGTTTTTGCACAGTTTTGACGAATATTTTTTCGGGAAATGGCAAGGGAATATCCTCTCTATTCGTGTTCCTTTCATTTATAACTGCTTCTTTGTTTTCATCGAAACGTTGTTTCATGATTTCATAGAGTGCCTTAGTCTTTTCTTTATGTGTTTGTAGATATTGATTTATGATGACATGTTCTACATCTGAATTGAGTAAATTTTTGTGATTGATATGGCCGTAAAGAAGCTCAAAAGGTGTAAGTTTGGATGAAGAATGAATGGAATTGTTATATGCTAAAATTGCATAGTTCACTTTAGTTATTATAGTATCCTTGTTAAATTCAACCCTATCGTTCATTAATCTAATGTGTTCTATGAGCGTTGAGTGGAATCTTTCGATAACTCCGTTTGATTCAGGATGTTGAGGGGATGTAAAATGAATTTTGATGTTGTGTAGAGACAAGAGCTCTTTGACGAGTGAGCTGTGGAATTCTGCTCCATTGTCTGCTACTATGCTAGAGGGGATTCCGTGATGGGAAAAGAATTTAATCAATGAGTTAACTACTTCAATACTGTTGGAAGAGTTTAAGGCATATGCTTGAGCATATCGTGAGAAAGGGTCAATTATAGTTAGAAATTTAGAATTTTCAAGAGTTAATTTATCGATGTGTAAAGTTTCCATGGGTTTGGACCCTGTTGGAGTAATATTTAACTTGGGTTTTAATGGAACTCTATCATATTTACATTTAAGGCACGTTTCACAATTATTGATAAAATTTTGAATTGAACTTGACATTTTAGGCCAGTAATATTCTCTTTTTAAGTGTTCATAAGTTTCTTCGATGCCTCTATGATTATTTTCTCCGGAATGGTAGGTGTTTAGTAGTTTTTCCACGTCTTCTATTTTTTCTACGTCTTTTACTTTTTTGCAGAATTTGGTTATATCTATCTGAGAATAAGTAAATACTTTGGTTAGTTGTCGTACGAATTCTTGGTAGATATCTGTCTCGAAATAAATACCGTATTTTCTTTTAGGTATAATGTATTCTTTTATAAAATTGGTTATGTCATTATTCAAGTTGCATCTTGAAAACACCACTGAGATTCTGGTTTTGTCTTCGAATAGTTTATTTATTTTGGGTTTCATGCTGGTGCCTATTTGATCGTTTACCTCAATTATGATTTGATTTTTACATTTATTGATTATTTCGTCTTTGATGGGTATATTCACCACGGTGTTACCGTAGTAATTGGAATGTACAGTAATATCAGACGGGGCGTTTTGTTCAACTTCATCTACATTTACTATCATGGATTTTGAATCGAATGTCGTTATTATGTCATCTAGTAGTTCCAAAGGTTTCTTTTCTATTAGCTTGTCTAATCTATCATTGATCTGTTTTTTCTCTATCTTATTAGTTGGATTCTTTAGAAGTTCTGGGAAATAAGTTTCTATCAATTCGGAAGGAGCTTTGTTGGTTATATCTTTGAATTTAGAAACATCTATGTCTTCCAAATTATTAATTTCAACACGGGACAGTGCATCCGCGTTAGTGTTCAAGGATCCTTTTTTATATTGGATGTCGATATCATATTCTTGTAATTTAGTTTTCCAGCGGAATAATTTCGAATTAGGTTCATTGAGGGAGAACAACCAATGTAATGGTTTGTGATCTGATAAGATTTTGAAATGGCGACCATAGAGGTATGGTCGAAAATATTTTACGGCCCAAACTATAGCTAACAATTCTCTCTCGATAGTTGACAACTTCCTTTCCGTTTCGTTCAGTGTTCGACTGGCATAGGCAATTGGTAGGTCACTGTTATTAGACATTTCGCACATCCGGAGTAAGACTGGTATAAGTCCGAAATTGGCGGTTTTGAGTTATATATTCCACCAGATAGCTCTCGTCGAGCTCTACACGGGGGTAGAACGGGTTTAACGATAACTTAGTTATTGGCCGCTAGAGAGCAGATAAACCAGTATGGTTCTGAGCCATTCTTCTACCATGGCGTCGGAGCAAGACTGGATCACTTCAGTTATGCGCCAGACGCCGAAGTGTGATGAACTCAAGGTATGTGTAATACTGGTATATATCAGATGTACCGCTTTTGATCCAACAATAATTAGAGTGGTTGATCTAGTTTTAAATTACAATTACATTGCAATACTGGTTTATTTTGAGATGCACCAGTATTTCTCCAAAACAAAATGGAATTTCTCTTTGGTCTGCATGTTGTAACGTTGGTATAATATGAGATGTACCACTTTTGATCCGAAAGGTCATGTATTGGTTCCACTTTTAGAATTACAACTCTGGTTTATTTTGAGATGTTCCACCATTTCTTGGGGTAATAGTGGTACATCATAGGAATTTGATCAATTTAAGCATGCTGGTCGCAAATGAAGAGGTAACGAAGCAATTTTGGTATAGCACATGATAGTTAAATAGTATATGAGTGCCGTAGACCCTTGAGATATTAAAAAAATTCGTTCAGATGACTGTTATAGAACAACAAAGAAGTCGAAAATCTTTAAATGCGATTTCCCATCAGTTGGGTTTTTTGACTTATACCAGTCTTACTCCGGATGTGCGATTTGACTCAATACCGCCCCAATCGCCACATTACTAGCGTCAGTCGTCAGATGGAAAGTTTTGTTAAAATCGGGATATTGGAGAATTGGCTCATTGACTAATAGTTGTTTACATAGCTCGAAACATTCTGAATAATCTGTGTCGTCAATATTAATTTTAGCTCCCTTTTTTAATCTTGATGTGAGGGGTTTTGTTAGTCCAGCGAAATCTTTGATGAATTTACGGTAGTAACCTAGCAAACCTAGGAAGCTTTTAATGTCTTTAGTTGTTTTGGGAATTGGGTACTGAAGGATGGCTTTGATCTTATCTGGATTTGGTTTTACTCCTTCTGGAGTTATCACATGCCCCAAATACGCGACTTCCTTTTTTAGAAATTCTGTTTTATCTAGCTGTATCTTAAGGTTAGCTTTTCTAAGTCTGTCAAAAACCGATTCCAACCTTCTTATGTGTTCTTGGAGGTCAACACTGAATACTATAATGTCGTCAAGGTATACACAACAATATTCGTTGTTTATACCTCTCAAGACATTGTCTAAAACTCGTTGAAACGTTGCTGGTGCAGAACGTAATCCAAAGGGACAGCGAGTAAACTCCAGATGATTATTAGGAACGCTGAATGCGGTTTTTTCTATACTATTCGGGTCCATTTGTATTTGGTGGAATCCGCTTTTTAAATCGATACAAGAAAAGAATTGGGCGCGTCCTAATTTGTCAAGAATATCTGAAATTTGAGGAAGTGGATATTTAATTTCGATTGTTTTGTCGTTTAGTTTTCTATAATCTACTACAATTCTGAATTTAATTTTGCCACTCGAGTCCTTTTTCTTCGGAACTATCCATATAGGGGAATTCCATGGACTATCAGAGGGTCTGACTATTCCTTGTTGCAACATCTCGTTAATTTGGTTTTCGACTTCTTTTTTATATATTTCAGGAAATCGGTAATTTCTAGTATAGACGGGAATCTCATCAACTGTCCTGATGACATGTTTAACTTCATTTGTGAAGGTTAATGGTTCGCCATCTTTATAAAATATATCCGGGTATTTTGATACTAATTCGATAATCGCGGCTTTTTCCTCTGAATTACAATGATCCAATCTTAATTTATCGAATTCGATACCTGTATTGGGGTGATCTTTTTTATTTGCTATTTCAATGTTATTTAATTCTTCGAGATTGTAGTTGATCTCTTCAGCTTTAATGATTGGGATTTTTACTGTAATATCATGATCTGTAGGATTAAGTATCCTAACATATCCTCTATAGTTATTTAATTTTACTAAACTTTGCGCGATTTCCAGCTTACCCAATTTAATATATGGAATAATTACATCTCCATCTTTTATATTTTTACATTTTATTTCTATCTGCTGTATCGTTCTACCTTCAACGTTTAATACATCGTTAGTTTCCGTATTTAAATATTTAAGTTGTATGTTACTATTTTTTGTTTGTAATACATCGTTTTTTAGGTTAATAGAAGCATTCAATAGCTTCAGGTTATCTAGACCCATCAGAAGATCAAATTTATCGTGAAATTTAAATACGTTGAATTTTAATTTTAATTCTGGTTCGTTGAAAATTTCCTCACAGGGTACTATCGTATTAAATTTGCCTTCCGATAGCCCGTGGGCGGTTTTTACGATGAATGGGGATTTTGAGAATTTTTTTGAGAAGAATTTTTCTGCCACTATTGGGTTAATGTAGCTAGTAGTGCTTCCGGTATCAATTAACATGTTCAGGTTCCATTTTTTTAAGATGATGTAGGGCAGTTCCGTCATCCTTTGATCCAAATTGTTTAAGTTAAAGGATGATGGTTTTCTTGGTTGTCGTACTGGGGGTTGAGTCGTACTGGGGGTTGGTAGCTGGGGTTGTCGTACTGGGGGTTGAGAGTGGCTTCCTCTAAAAAATCCTGGGTCTCATTTATTATATTTTGGCCTTTTTCCTCTAAAGGAGGTTCTTCGCGTGAATGTTGCAGGTTGTGCAGATTGGGGTTGGTTGTTTGCCAGGACATAGGCGTCGGCTTTTGGTATTGATTTGGTCTTACCTGATTATAGTTCGGATATTGGTTAAATGGTTGGTTTGGTTTTATTTGATTGTGATTAGGATATTGGTTAAATTGTTTGAATGGGGTTGCGTATCTGGGGTTTTGAAACTGTCGTTGGACAGGTTTGGAAAAAGGGTTAGGATTTTTGTTTTGGAAATTTTTAGGGTTAGAGAATGCTTGGGTATTTGAGTGAATCTTGTGACTCGGGTTCTGATAGCTGTTGCTGGGTTTTTGATTATTGAAATTTGGTTGATACGAATATTTGTTAGGAGTCATCTGATATTCGTTTGTCATCAGCCCTAAGGCTTCTCCTAACGTTTTGGGGTTACGTGCTCTAATTTGGTTTCCAATGGGTTCTTTAATATTTAATATGAAGCATCTGAGGGCAAGATTTTCAAAGTGTTCGATTAGGTAGTCTTGTTTCAACTGTACTTCTACGTGGTTTCGTATGTGAGCAATAGTGGTGTCTAGATGTCTCGTTAGTCGTTCATGAAAGTTAAATGGGGTTTCTTTGTCTCCTTGTCTGAAAGTACCAAATTCCAAATCCAGTGTGTATATGTCCCTCCTGTCTGAGAAATTTTCTAAAAGTGAGGTCTTTATTTGATCATAAGAAGTAACTCTTTTTGCTGCAAATATTTTTTCCGCGGGGCCTTGAATTTTAAGGAGTATTGCTTCCAAAATTTCTTCATTTTGAAGATCCTCAGGTTCTTCCTGGTTATAAAATCTTCTGATTATTTTGTCACAAGAATTTAGAAATTTGGGTAGCGACTCTGAGTTTCCATAAAAGACTGGGATTAAATTGGCGTGTTTATCTTTGAATTCTTTGGGTTTGTTTTGGTTAGCTTGTTGAAGTTGCAACTGCTGTTGGAATAACGCTTGTTGCTGTTGAACCAACTGGAGAAGCAAAACATGTGGGTTTTGTTCTTCAGCCATTATGGGTGGTGGTCTTTCGAGTTTTTTGAACTGTTCGTGTAGGTATTTCTTAAATGATTTCGGAATTTTGAGGTTTGTAGGGTACAGCTATGAAATTACAGGTTGTTATTATTACGAGTGGTTAGCTGGAAGGAAAATATTCTAAATTAATTACAAGTGGCGTAGGAGGTTGCTTATCTCTTGTAGGTGAAGGAGCGAAGTTGGAGGAATTCGATGACGTTAGCACAAAGATCGCGATGACCGTGAGGACTGAGCGTCTGCGACGAAAGAAGAGGAGAGCTCGAGGAGAGGAGGAGGAAGGCCGATTCTTGATTCTGAATGTTCTTTGATTTGAATTTATTTGATTTTTAGAAGTTCTATGATGAAGCTGATGTGTGATGAAGGTAGAAGGTGTTTGCAATAAATTGATCGGGGTTTATCCCTGGTTGATTGAATATCGTAGAACGAAGTTCTAGTACTTACGCCAGTATCATCGTTTTTGGTCGTAAGGAGTGCCCTTACTGTAAATTGCTCTGTGTCGTCCGGGAATCTTTCGTAGCACACTTTCACTTGTATCACTTCGTAGGTTACGCGCACAAACCGTTAAAACGGAATTTACTGACCACTTGCTAGGTACTTGGTAAATTGCACTTGTCCTACCGACTGCGCCAGTTAATTGAGAAGAAACGTGAAGTCACTTTTTAAAAACAACAATTTATTGATTCACAAAATTATATAAGAAAGTGGCAAATTCCCGGGACTTTAGAACATCGAGCTAAGAGCGTAAAGAGGCGACTGCCTGCTGCGAGTAAGAGGGGCGCCTATATACCTTCGTGCTGATATCGTCAGCACTTAGTCAGCAGATAAGCATGTTGCTGTACGTAACTTACATATTTTGAACAATCGTTGAATACCTGGGTATCTATAGAATAATGCATAGAATAAAGTTTGATGTATTTCATTGGTGGTATTTGGACTTAAACTGTAGAACTTCATTAATTTTTCATGAAGGGAGGAATTCCAATAGAAAATTCTAATTCGAGTTTAGTTCAGAGGTTTACAGACAGCTTTTATTAGGTTCTTTAGAACGTAAGAATCCATGTAGTCTCACAATCTTCGTCTCTAGACATTATAGAAATCAAGAGATTGGTTCAGGCATGATTCCTATGTCGAATCAACACAAATTCATCGGGAGAGAAAGGAAGATATTCGGGAAATAGGCGCTTCTGAGAGGGCCCCAAGCACAGAGTAACGGAGACAAGTTAACAGAGAAGAAAGCCAACGTTAAAATGGTGTGCAAGCATTTTTGAGGCTGCCTCAGTTGCGCCATCTACTTTCAGCTAGGATTGAGGAACTACTACGGAAGTGGCGGGGGGGAGAGGGCACACTCTTCATACCGCTTCTTTTTAAATCCTTTCGAATGACCAGAAGTTGATAACTTTTCGTTTCATCATCATTTAGATTTGCAAAAATTACTTGAAAATTCCAATCGAGGCGACAGGTATTTTCCAAGTTGCCCTTACAATTGTTGTTGTCCTTATCGCCAGTTGTTCAAATGTTGAATCGACAACTGCCACCCATAGAAACGTTTGAAACCCAGTGTATTATTGAAAATCGCTCGATTTTTTCGTACATATCGCGAATATAACTAAATGTTATCAAATTAATTACTTGGATGCGGCCGGTTACACACCAAGGAGAAAAATATGTGATAAACAAGGTGACTTGTTGTGATGAGGTTGGGAACAAACGATCGTGAACCGGTCGTGAACGCGATCTGTTGCTTTCCGCTATAACTACGTCCTGGAGCTCCACCAATCAGAACGCTTCTCGGGCTCCCACATTCAGCTTTCAGCCCAGTGGCCCCGAGCCCCGAACGACCTACTCTGGGTGGGGGAAGGGCCCTCGCCAGCCGGACCGCGCTGTCTGCACAGGGCGAGAGTTCCAGGAGTATAGTTCGATGGGTTTTACATATGCGCAAGCGCAGAGGTTACTAGGTTTCCATCTTGGGGCAAGGATTTGCATAGGGGACTGTCTAAACGCCAACGCCAACCCTCACAATCCCCGAAGATTAATTTAACATTTAATTCGGATGGAAAATGGCTGTTGCGAGGTTTTGGTTTATTATTTTCAAAATCGACCGAGAAAAAAATCAACTTCCCCTCAAAATTTGTTGGTTTACGTTTCAAGGTTTGTTGAATCCGATAATCGAACACAAATGAAGACTACAGGGGAAAAACGCTGAACGTCCAAAATAAGGATTTTTGTGCTGCTATCTTGTAGGCTACCATCGGAACTATATTCCAAGGGCTTTCAACCGGTTGAAAACGATGAAAGTCCAGTTCTGTGAGCTTTTGAAAGTTTAGTATAATGGGAAAAACGCTGAGGTGAGGATCTACGGACATTCATCGTTTTTAACGAGAGCGAAGAGATTCCGCTGTGACCTTTATCATTTTTCCCCTGTACCCTTCAAATGTTGCCGTCTCTCCGGCGTACTTTTATCGATTTTTATGAAATTTGGTATATGGGCCCCGTTTGGGGTCTAGTTAGAATCGAATGAGACCACCCGGAGGGGGACCAACCATTCGCTCCCCATGAGAACTTAGGATGAATCAGAAACACGAGCGAGAATCGCAAAAGAGACCTAATCTTTCTTGTTGGTGGGTTAATGTGACTTTTTCATGTTCTAGTTGATGATGAAAGATGCTGCAAGAAGGGAAGCTAGAAAGGCGCAAAAGGCTCTGATTAATAAGGACCCTCTTGCTTTTGACGGTGAACCCATGATCAACGTGCCATCTGGTAAGTTAAGTCCCAGGATTAGCGTAACCCTAATCTACGAGTAGAACTACCGTTGCTGTGGGGTACGAGGGTGAATCAAATACGAGCCGGAATTTCTCCAGTGTGGAAAGTAGAAAGCCAGAAAGTAGGGATCACTATTTCTTAGCAACATCGATATTGATGAAACATCCTAGGTATGAAAAACACGGAAATCGATAACATCGTAAGGTAAAACATCGATATTATTCGCAAGCGGGAAATATTCTCACTTGTCAACGAAATAGAATCAAGGGAGAACACCTGAAGAAGCTGCTCTTCCTCCAAAAACTGCTCTTATTCTAGAAACTGTTTTCTTCTAGTTATTTTTTTAAACTTAATAACCTATTTCTTTAGTCTTTCGATCGTGATAATTTTTTCCCCTTTTTACACCCTTCCCATTTCAATTATTCTTTCAAGCAAAAATATATTTATTCCTATTGCTTTCTGTAATGTCATATTACAGAATGATGTATTTTTAGAAATCCATCACTGTCAACGATTGGACGGTGTTATGCACAAACCGGCCAAGCGCCAAAATGTCAAAAATCGAGTTCTTGGTATCGATCGATTCGTGTTCAACGACACAAATTATGTTTGTTGGTACTCTCAATATTGCCTTTCTTGTTTGGCACTCACGTTCAGAAATTTCAAAGTTCGAAGAAATGTGCAATAGAAACTCTCGCCCAAACTTGTTTTATAGTTCAATTATGAAAATTCGATTTTTTTATTTCTCCTCGAGTTTTTTCTAATACAAGCATAGGTACCTACCAGAGTTGTTAAAATAGGAATTCCAATTCCCATTACCCATTCCAATTACTTTCGGAACAGAGTAATGGCCATTCCCATTACCCATTCCTGTAATGGGAATGGAATTTTCAATTACTTCTTCCAATTCCTTGTAATGGTAATGGTATTTCAATTCCCCATTACTCTTAGTTGGAAAAGTAATGGGTCCTTCCAATTACCCATTACAGGAAGAGTAATGGGTAATGGGAGAACCAATTCCCCATTACCAACATTCAATCAGTAAGTTGACCATCCTCCAATTCATAAGGGACCACCCTCAAACTCATAGGGGACCACCCTCCAATTCATAAGGGACCATCCCACCATCCTGCAATTCATAGGGGTCCGTTCCCAAATTCCTTGGGGACTACCCAACCAATTCATAGTGGACCATCCCCCCATCCATTTCGTTGGGGACCATCCTCCAATTCATAGGGGACCACCCTCAAATTCATAGGGGACAACCCTCCAATTCATAGGGGACCATCCCCCCATCTATTTCGTTGGGGACCATCCTCCAATTCATAGGGGACCACCCTCAAATTCACAGGGGACCACTCTCCAATTCATAGGGGACCATATCCCCATCCATTTCATTGGGGACCATCCTCCAATTCATAGGGGACCACCCTCAAATTCATAGGGGATCACCCTCCAATTCATAGGGGACCACCCTCCAATTCATAGGGGGCCATCCCTCCATCCATTTCGTTGGGGACCATCCTCCAATTCATAGGGGACCACCCTCAAATTCATAGGGGACAACCCTCCAATTCATAGGGGACCACCCCCCCATCTATTTCGTTGGAGACCATCCACCAATTCATAGGGGACCACCCTCAAATTCACAGGGGACCACTCTCCAATTCATAGGGGACCATCCCCCCATCCATTTCGTTGGGGACCATCCTCCAATTCATAGGGGACCACCCTCAAATTCATAGGAGATCACCCTCCAATTCATAGGGGACCACCCTCCAATTCATAGGGGGCCATCCCTCCATCCATTTCTTTGGGGACCATCCTACAATTCGTAGGGGACCACTCCCAAATTCCTTGGGGAACTCCCTCCCAATTCATAGGGGACCATCCCACCATCCTAATCGTTGGGGACTATCCTGCAATTCATAGGGGACCGTTCCCAAACTCCTTGGGGACTACCCTCAAAATTCATAAGGGACCATACCACCATCCATTTCGTTGGGGACCATCCTGCAATGAATTGTAGGTTGGTCCCCAACGATTAGGATGGTGGGATGGTCCCCTATGAATTGGAGGGTGGTCCCCTATGAATTTGAGGGTGGTCCCTTATGAATTGGAGGATGGTCCCCAACGAAATGGATGGGGGGATGGTCCCCTATGAATTGGAGGATGGTCCCCTATGAATTGGAGGGTGGTCCCCTATGAATTTGAGGATGGTCCCCTATGAGTTTGAGGGTGGTCCCCAACGAAATGGATGGAGGGATGGTCCCCTATGAATTGGTCGGTGGTCCCCTATGAATTTGAGGGAGGTCCCCTATGAATTGGAGGATGGTCCCCAACGAGATGGATGGTTGGATGGTCCCCTATGAATGGGAGGGTGGTCCCCTGTGAATTTGAGGGTGGTCCCCTATGAATTGGAGGATGGTCCCCAACGAAATGGATGGGGGGATGGTCCCCTATGAATTGGAGGGTGGTCCCCTATGAATTTGAGGGTGGTCCCCTATGAATTGGAGGATGGTCCCCAACGAAATGGATGGGGGGATGGTCCCCTATGAATTGGTAGGGTAGTCCCCAAGGAATTTGGGAACGGTCCCCTATGAATTGCAGGATGGTCCCCAACGATTAGGATGGTGGGATGGTCCCTTATGAATTGGAGGGTGGTCCCCTATGAATTTGAGGGTGGTCCCCTATGAATTGGAGGATGGTCCCCAACGAAATGGATGGGGGGATGGTCCCCTATGAATTGGAGGGTTGTCCCCTATGAATTTGAGGGTGGTCCCCTATGAATTGGAGGATGGTCCCCAACGAAATGGATGGGGGGGATGGTCCCCTATGAATTGGAGGGTGGTCCCCTATGAGTTTGAGGGTGGTCCCTTATGAATTGGAGGATGGTCAACTTACTGATTGAATGGTGGTAATGGGGAATTGGTTCTCCCATTACCCATTACTCTTCCTGTAATGGGTAATTGGAAGGACCCATTACTTGTCCAACTAAGAGTAATGGGGAATTGAAAAAACCATTACCATTACAAGGAATTGGAAAAAGTAATTGAAAATTCCATTCCCATTACAGGAATGGGTAATGGGAATGGCCATTACTTTGGATTAAGGTGTCTCTTAATCCCCCAGTTTTTGGTTTTATGTGTACATAATCATAATCACTTCACTCATTTCATTGCTTATAAGAAAAGTAATTTTGAAAAGTAATCATTACTCAAAGTAATCATTACTTTACAACTCTGGTACCTACTAGTTTTGGTTTATTATTTTCAATAATGAACCTCTGGAATCGACCAAGAAAAAAAAAAAGTTCAACACCCCCTCAAAATTTGATGGTTCACGTTTCAAGGTACGTAGAATCCAAAAATCGAATAAAAATTTGGCCGTCCGTCCGCCGTACGCGGCACTTTTGCCACTTAGCATTGACCGATTTTGATGAAATTTGGTATGTAGGCTCCATTTGGGGTCTAGTTGTGCCTCTAAGATTTTGGTCGATGTAGGTCACTTCTAAGGGTTCAAAAATGAATTTTGAAATTTTGAAAACGCCCTAACTCAAAAAATTTTGATATCAAGGTATTGTTTTTCCATCAATCATATAGTATAGAATTCTTAGAGACCATGCGGAGCTCTGTAGGACAAACCGTCTGCTCCCTACGAGAATTTAAAGTTTGGACGTACGATAAATCAGAAACACGAGTGTGAATCGCAAAAGAGGCCTAATCTCCGTTCAAATTTTAACTGACCGAAATGTGATCGATGTTTTTCTTCATGTTGGATGGTTGGTGGCTTTGCAGACGAGTGATCAATATAGAAAAATAATAAACCATAGTGTAATAATTTGCAGCGTTTTTAGGACGTCCCACAGTAAGACTTGGGCGTCCTTATGCGATCGATCTGGGTTAAATCTGGACAACACTCAACTGAAAAAAAAATAACCACACAGTAATCCGTTTTAGACCATTCTGAATCCAAATCCGCGAAAAAAACCATAGGTGTATGTCTGTGTGTGTGTGTGTATGTGTGTGTGTGTGTATGTGTGTGTGTAACAAAATCTTGTGTACTCTGCACAGGCCTTAGTTCTCAACCGATTTTCCTGGTTCTTTTTTTGTTCGTCGCGGAAAACTATCTAGTTGTGCACTACGTCGCCGGAATTTCGAATTTTGCCTTTTAAGGGGGGGAAAGGGGGGGGTTAATGCTCGAAAAACGTGCATTTTTGGGCATAATCTTGTGTACTCTACCCAGGCCTTGGTTCTCAAACGATTTTCGTGGTTCTTTTTTCTTTTGACGCGAAATACTATCTAGTTGTGCACTACGGCGCCGGAATTTTGGATTTTGCTTTTTAAGAGGGGGAAAGGGGGGTTAATGCTCAAAAAACGTGCGTTTTTGGGTATAATCTTGTGTACTCTGCACAGGCCTTAGTTCTCAAACGATTTTCCTGGTTCTTTTTTCGTTTGACGCGGAATACTATCTAGTTGTGCACTACGGCGCCGGAATTTTGGATTTTGCTTTTTAAGAGGGGGAAAGGGGGGGTTAATGCTTAAAAAACGTGCGTTTGCGTGCACAATCTTGTAAACTCTGCCCAGGCCTCAATTTCCAACCGATTTGCGTGATTCTTTTTTTGTTTGACTCAAATAACTTCCGAGTTGTACATAATTTCACCCGAGTACCAAAATTCGCAAGGGGAGGGGGTGAGTGGGGGGATAATATTCACAAAATATCCGATTTTTCAATATTTCGGTTCCTTTACTGCTCACTAATTGTATCCAAGCTTTGAAATTGAGGAAAAATTCTCATTATACCTTAGGATTTGCATGAATTACTTTCAGTACCACCATGGAAATAAAAGTGATGCCACCATGGTGCCAGGGCACCATAAACCTCATATTTCTTGGTTTTTTTTGTGTTTCACCTTGAATACGAATGTGAACCTTGACGGACTGCCTACTAAAACTAATAGATGAAAGTTCAATGTTACGACGTATTTCCGCTTTGGTGCCAGATTGGCACCATGGTGGTGGGGGGGGGGGGGGGTGAACTCGAATTCGCATGTTGGGTGTCGTAGATCATGGATTTTAAAATGCTCTTCAGATTCGAGGCTCCCATGCCGCTAGAAATGTTTTGGTAGATAATGATGAGGGGGGGGGGTCAGTATTTGTTCCCTAAAGTAATAAATAAATTACATCGATAGAAACAGTCTTATCGCTTAACAACTGGTTAAACTGATCCAATACTTTTCCAATGGGACGTCCCCTGGAATGCATGCATTACTAAACAATATGTTTTTAGGACGTCCCACAGTAAGACTTGGGCGTCCTTATGCGATCGATCTGGGGTAAAGTTGGACAACACTCAACAGAAAAAAAAATAACCACACAGTAATCCGTTTTAGACCATTCTGAATCCAAATCCGCGAAAAAAACCATAGGTGTATGTCTGTGTGTGTGTGTGTATGTGTGTGTGTGTGTATGTGTGTGTGTAACAAAATCTTGTGTACTCTGCACAGGCCTTAGTTCTCAACCGATTTTCCTGGTTCTTTTTTTGATCGTCGCGGAAAACTATCTAGTTGTGCACTACGTCGCCGGAATTTCGAATTTTGCCTTTTAAGGGGGGGAAAGGGGGGGGTTAATGCTCGAAAAACGTGCATTTTTGGGCATAATCTTGTGTACTCTACCCAGGCCTTGGTTCTCAAACGATTTTCGTGGTTCTTTTTTCTTTTGACGCGAAATACTATCTAGTTGTGCACTACGGCGCCGGAATTTTGGATTTTGCTTTTTAAGAGGGGGAAAGGGGGGTTAATGCTCAAAAAACGTGCGTTTTTGGGTATAATCTTGTGTACTCTGCACAGGCCTTAGTTCTCAAACGATTTTCCTGGTTCTTTTTTCGTTTGACGCGGAATACTATCTAGTTGTGCACTACGGCGCCGGAATTTTGGATTTTGCTTTTTAAGAGGGGGAAAGGGGGGGTTAATGCTTAAAAAACGTGCGTTTGCGTGCACAATCTTGTAAACTCTGCCCAGGCCTCAATTTCCAACCGATTTGCGTGATTCTTTTTTTGTTTGACTCAAATAACTTCCGAGTTGTACATAATTTCACCCGAGTACCAAAATTCGCAAGGGGAGGGGGTGAGTGGGGGGATAATATTCACAAAATATCCGATTTTTCAATATTTCGGTTCCTTTACTGCTCACTAATTGTATCCAAGCTTTGAAATTGAGGAAAAATTCTCATTATACCTTAGGATTTGCATGAATTACTTTCAGTACCACCATGGAAATAAAAGTGATGCCACCATGGTGCCAGGGCACCATAAACCTCATATTTCTTGGTTTTTTTTGTGTTTCACCTTGAATACGAATGTGAACCTTGACGGACTGCCTACTAAAACTAATAGATGAAAGTTCAATGTTACGACGTATTTCCGCTTTGGTGCCAGATTGGCACCATGGCGGTGGGGGGGGGGGGGGGGGGGGGGGTGAACTCGAATTCGCATGTTGGGTGTCGTAGATCATGGATTTTAAAATGCTCTTCAGATTCGAGGCTCCCATGCCGCTAGAAATGTTTTGGTAGATAATGATGAGGGGGGGGGGTCAGTATTTGTTCCCTAAAGTAATAAATAAATTACATCGATAGAAACAGTCTTATCGCTTAACAACTGGTTAAACTGATCCAATACTTTTCCAATGGGACGTCCCCTGGAATGCATGCATTACTAAACAATATGTTTGGATTCTACGTACCTTGAAACGTAAACCACCAAATTTTGAGGGGGTGTTAAAAAATTTTTTTCTTGGTCGATTCCAAAGGTTCATTATTGAAAATAATAAACCAAAATCGACGTTAGAATGATCGAAGATCGAAGGAACATTGTACATCTTCAGTAAATTGTAGTCCATCGAGATTTCGAACCATATGCTGGTCAAGATTGGGGCTGATCCATATTATCATTGAAAGTATGTTTCCCGACAGACCAAACAAAATCACAGGAAATCTCAGTCCTAGTACAATGAAACCGCTTAGCAAGTTTGAATTCCCCTTTAATTCAAAAATTCAAATTCAATTCAAAAATTCATTTATTGGCACATTAACAAACAGAAGTAAAATAAATTGCTGGACAAATAAATTTCGTGCCCACAGGGCCATAAGCTCACAAGAGCTTGTAGTGCTCCGTGGAGTTGCACCTCTTATACAACAAGAAGAGAATTTCAATTGTGCCCCGACTCAAAATTAGGAAAAGAAAAAAAAACAACCCCTAAGTGCTAATTAAATCTATCAGCGAAATAAACCAGAATATAGCGCTCTTATATTATATATATATAAAACCCTTAAGTGATACAAGTATGAGACAAAATAGAAGAAAAATTTAGCTAGCGGAAATTAAATGCTCAATATAATTCTTAAAAATCTTAAAACCAGCAAAAGAACGTAAATCAATTTTATTACAATACAGAAAATTGAGTGCTGTGACGTAAGAATTTCTCTGATAAATCTCCATGTTAATCCTAGGTAGTCTAATATTAGATCCTTCGGCAATTCTTGTTGACGAAGAACACGCAACATTCTCCTGATCAATACCCTTACGGAATAAATGCAGACATGATTCCTTCAAAAAGATAGAGTAGACCCTCAAGAGTCCAGAATCTTTATAAAGTGACAAAGTTGGATATCTATAAGGCTTTTTCAACATTATCTTCAAAATAGCATTCTGTGCTGTTTGGAGAGGCTTTATATAAGTCTTACATGCAGAACCCCACACTATTAAACCATATTTAATCAGGGAATATACGAGTCCATAATAAACCATTTTTAGAACATTCAAATTCAAAAACCCTCGCAAAGTTTTAAACGCAAAGAAAAGTTTCCTAATTTTTTTGACAACTGAATTAATCTGGAATCTAAAAGTTAAATGTTCATCAAACACCACTCCCAAATATTTGCAAGTTTCCGAGAAAGGTAGAGTATGGCAATGAAATAATTGTTCACTATGATGAAATAATTGTTCACGTATGATGTATAGTACCTACTTCTTTCGATTTCTCGTCGAGACAGACCAGATAAATTATTTAAAAGTTAAATTCAGTTGTCCAGGTATACCTGGACTGATCTATAGCTCAGTCTTCAACAACTGGGTACAGAACTCACGTATACGAGTAGTATCTGCAACACAATGAGAAAGTCCATTGTGATCCATATTATGATTGAAAGTATGTTTCCCGACAGACCAAACAAAATCACAAGAAATCTCAGTCCTAGTACAATGAAACCGCTTAGCAAGTTTGAATTCCCCTCTAATTGTTCACGTATGATGTATAGTACCTACTTCTTTCGATTTCTTCTTTCGATTATGTAAGTATTATAGTCGAACCTTAAGGAACGTATGGTTTAGAGTGTTTTTTAAATGAATCATATTTTCCGTTTTGATCAAAATTTACATTGATCTCGTTTCTGCTAAATACAGTTGGTCAGTTTCTGCAGTGTAAAATGTTGTTAAGTCAAAATCAGCTGAATAAGTACTTGATGATGACGAAAAGAACAATAATTCGGTATCTTAATGATTGTTCCCAGGTTCTGGATGTGTCGTTATCAAACAGGAACCCATTGCCGAAATTTACTTGGATCCTCTCTCGATAGACCAACTTGAAGAACCCTCTGCCGAAGGGTCCATGGACCCTTTGGCAATCGGCGATCTCAGAAGTTGGGCACCGTCTGCAAACGGTGGAGAATTTTCCAGAGTAAGTACTTGTGTGTAAATGTTGATTAAGAACGACCACCAAGTGGATGAGCAGTATAACTTTCTCTCGTGCACAGTTTTGAGTACCTACCTGCCAAATTGAGGAGTTTGATTCCAAAAGGTACTGAAGACCATTTTTATCGAAATTGAGTTAACACTTTCCTAGGGTTTTAGGGGGGTAGTTCTTCTCAAAAATGCGATCGTTTTGGAGCAAAACATAATGAACTTGAAAAACGGATTGAATATTCCGTTTAATTTCAAAAACGCTGCAAATCATTGCTCAAAGGTTTATTATTTTCTGTATAGATAACCCTTCTGTATAGAACACTGGTTCTCTATCAATAGCACCTACCACCATCTGTATTCTCCCTTGACCTTCCCTCTCAAATTTCAGCTTCCTGCGTTCAATAGGATTGAAAATGGCTTCGGAGCTCACTCAGCTGATCAGTGATCTGAAGAGTGAAGAAGATCTCCTTGAATGCTGAAGACGCCTGGAAGAGCACTTCCATTCAATAGGATTGAAAATGGCTTCGGAGCTCACTCAGCTGATCAGTGATCTGAAGAGTGAAGAAGATCTCCTTGAATGCTGAAGACGCCTGGAAGAGCACTTCCATTCAATAGGATTGAAAATGGCTTCGGAGCTCACTCAGCTGATCAGTGATCTGAGGAGTGAAGAAGATCTCCTCGAATGCTGGAGACGCCTGGAAGAGCACTTCCATTCAATAGGATTGAAAATGGCTTTGGAGCTCACTCAGCTGATCAGTGATCTGAGGAGTTAAGAAGATCTCCTCGAATGCTGGAGACGCCTGGAAGAGCACTTCCATTCAATAGGATTGAAAATGGTGTAGGAGCTCACTCAGCTGATCAGTGATCTGAGGAGTTAAGAAGATCTCCTCGAATGCTGGAGACGCCTGGAAGAGCACTTCCATTCAATAGGATTGAAAATGGTGTAGGAGCTCACTCAGCTGATCAGTGATCTGAAGAGTGAAGAAGCCTTTGAGCAATGATTTGCAGCGTTTTTTACCCACCAACATTTTTTTTACCTACCAACTTTTTTTTACCTACTAGCTAGGTACTACCTACCACACCATACTGGCTTCACACCTTCACAATCAAGTTTATTAGAAAGAACCAAACGCTTCACACTCGATTGGAAAAATAGAAAGCTTCATATGCAAATTTGATTACTGGTTAAGCAGAAGGCAAAACTGTATACAAATCGAAGAAATGAACAGCGATCGCATTTTACTCCGATAAAATTTGAATGGAGATTAGACCTCTTTTGCGATTCACACTCATGATTCTGTTTTATCGAAGGAAAACCTTCAAGTACTCGTAGGGACCGAACGGTTTGTCCTACAGAGCTCCGGGTGGTCTCAAAAATTTTTAAAAATTCGTTACTATTTAAAATTGGTGGAAAAACGATACCTTTATTTCGAGAGTTTTCGAGCTAGGGCACTCTTGAAAATTTCAACCCTTAATTTCCACCCCTTAGAAGTGACTGACATCAACCAAAAGCTTCGCGGCACAACTAGACCCCAAATAGAGCCCATATACCAAATTTGAACCAAATCGGTCCAGTATTGCTAAGAAAAGTGCCGCGTACGGCGTACGGCGGACGGACGGAAATTTTTTTATTCGATTTTCGTATTCTACATACCTTGAAACGTAAAACATCAAATTTTGAGGGGGGGTTAAAATTTTTTTTTTCTTGCTCGATTCCAAAGGCTTATTATTGAAAATAATAAACCAAAAGTACTATATCCAGCACAATGACGGTCTCTTATCCGTTTTGTTTCAAAAAGTAGGTACTTAATCCACTTCGTTTGATTCCAAAAAGTACTAAACGACACGTCTTGTTTCAAAAAGTAATGTATATCCATAAATCCGATGTTTTAAACCACGTTCAATATTATTTTAAATTTTGAACTGATTTACTTTTTTTCCAAAAATATTTATCATAATTTAGATGTATATAAAAAATAACATCATTGGTTTATAGCACGTTTTTCAGGTCGCTATGGTTTTTCGCGTTTTTCTCACGTTTGACCAAAATGGGTATAGTAGGCACCTTTTGGAATCAGACTCCTCAATTTGAGATATGATAACGTTGTCAGAATCAGAACGTTATCGTATTTGTCAGAAACATTCTAGAGTTTCAACTGAGCATATAATTCGTGATATTCACGTTTATGCCCAAAATAAGCAATTTCAGTGGGAATTTGATTTTGCTTCCGAGTCTACCAAGATAGCGGAAGCTTTGTTTTCACTTTTCAAGGACGAAAAAAAAAGTTCTCCAAAATCAAAATTTTCACTCGCGTTTTGCGTTTTAGACCTTTCTGAACAATTTTGGTTCAGTGTCTGTGTATCTGTCTGTCTGTGTGTCTGTCATGAATTCCTTGTAACTCGCATAACTATACGAAGTTATTGTCCGATTTCTATGAAATTTTCAGGGATTGTGCGGGTTGGTGTGTAGACGGTCCCCTATGAAAATCATCATCCCCGGACTGATAGAAGCGACTGCGCATGCGCAAACGTGAATTCCTTGTAACGGCCATAACTTCTACATTTTCCATCCGATTTCAATGAAATTTTCAGGGATGTTACAGATTAGTATTTAGATGGTCCCCTATGAAAATCACCACCTTCGGACTGATAGTAGT
This sequence comes from Apolygus lucorum, assembly GCA_009739505.2. Taxonomy (NCBI): domain Eukaryota; kingdom Metazoa; phylum Arthropoda; class Insecta; order Hemiptera; family Miridae; genus Apolygus; species Apolygus lucorum. Next base: position 39,040,415 of record CM019171.2, on the reverse strand, counting down.
CACTGCGCATGCGCAAACGTGAATTTCCTTGTAACGGCCATAACTTCTACATTTTCCATCCGATTTCAATGAAATTTTCAGGGATGTTACAGATTAGTATTTAGATGGTCCCCTATGAAAATCACCACCTTCGGACTGATAGTAGTCACTGCGCATGCGCAAACGTGAATTCCTTGTAACGGCCATAACTTCTACATTTTCCATCCGATTTCAATGAAATTTTCAGGGATGTTACAGATTAGTATTTAGATGGTCCCCTATGAAAATCACCACCTTCGGACTGATAGTAACCACTGCGCATGCGCAAACGTGAATTTCCTTGTAACGTCCATAATTTCTACATTTTCCATCCGATTTCAATGAAATTTTCAGGGATGTTACAGATTAGTATTTAGATGGTCCCCTATGAAAATCATCCCCTTCTAATTGATAGTAGCTACTGCGCATGCGCAAACGTGAATTTCCTTGTAACGGCCATAACTTCTACATTTTCCATCCGATTTCAATGAAATTTTCAGAGATGTTACAGATTAGTATTTAGATGGTCCCCTATGAAAATCATCCCCTTCGGATTGATAGTAGCCACTGCGCATGCGCAAACGTGAATTTCCTTGTAACGTCCATAATTTCTACATTTTCCATCCGATTTCAATGAAATTTTCAGGGATGTTACAGATTAGTATTTAGATGGTCCCCTATAAAAATCACCACCTTCGGACTGATAGTAGTCACTGCGCATGCGCAAACGTGAATTTCCTTGTAACGGCCATAACTTCTACATTTTCCATCCGATTTCAATGAAATTTTCAGGGATGTTACAGATTAGTATTTAGATGGTCCCCTATGAAAATCACCACCTTCGGACTGATAGTAGTCACTGCGCATGCGCAAACGTGAATTCCTTGTAACGGCCATAACTTCTACATTTCCATCCGATTTCAATGAAATTTTCAGGGATGTTACAGATTAGTATTTAGATGGTCCCCTATGAAAATCACCACCTTCGGACTGATAGTAACCACTGCGCATGCGCAAACGTGAATTTCCTTGTAACGTCCATAATTTCTACATTTTCCATCCGATTTCAATGAAATTTTCAGGGATGTTACAGATTAGTATTTAGATGGTCCCCTATGAAAATCATCACCTTCGGATTGATAGTAGCTACTGCGCATGCGCAAACGTGAATTTCCTTGTAACGGCCATAACTTCTACATTTTCCATCCGATTTCAATGAAATTTTCAGAGATGTTACAGATTAGTATTTAGATGGTCCCCTATGAAAATCATCCCCTTCGGATTGATAGTAGCCACTGCGCATGCGCAAACGTGAATTTCCTTGTAACGTCCATAACTTCTACATTTTCCATCCGATTTCAATGAAATTTTCAGGGATGTTACAGATTAGTATTTAGATGGTCCCCTATGAAAATCACCACCTTCGGACTGATAGTAGTCACTGCGCATGCGCAAACGTGAATTTCCTTGTAACGGCCATAACTTCTACATTTTCCATCCGATTTCAATGAAATTTTCAGAGATGTTACAGATTAACTTGTTTTGATGTTTTAAGATTAACTACTATGCATCGGATCATCTATACAATCGGGTTATGGATACGAGGAAGCTATGTGCCACCCCCACTTGGCAGACGTTTTAAATTTATGTAAGTATCTACTAGACACCTGTGTCTTTACACTCTGTGTGTAAAGTCTCGACACTCTGTGTCTCGTAACTTTTCACCCTTTAGAAGTGACTGACAATAACCAAAAGCTTCGGGGCTCAACTAGCCTCCAAAAGGAGCAAATATAAGTATCGTCAGGTGGGGAGACTTGGGACTTGAGGGGAGAGTTGGGACTTCCAGCAATAAGTTATGAATAAGGCCACCGGGAAAGCTGATGTCGAGTTGGCGTAGTAACTCCATGTTAATACCTTTCAGATGATAGTTATCACTGTTATCAGTTCAAAGCGCGCCAATTTCACCCTCCTCTCAACAGGTGTTTTTTTATCAGTTGTTTTCAGCGCTCAGCAGAACCTTGTCATACTTCCAGCTCCACAGTGGGCATCGATCATCTACCGTAAGTTTTTGTTTCCTAGGCGTATTTTAGATTAGTCTGTGAGGACATTCTGAAATTTGAAGTCTTATCAGATGACTGTTATCAGCGGTTTTGTTCGATGGGGAGAGTTGAGACCTCAGTCTGGGGAGAGTTGAGACTTGACGACGGAGGTATCCCGACAGTTCGGTGTGTCGACGACAATTATTATTTTTTTTGTATGTTTGTACACTGCATTTTTTTTTTATTCTGGTACCAATTTGTCTAATTTTTTTGAAATGTATTCTACCAGTATCCATGGTGTTCCCGTTTCAATCGAATTTAATTTTGCTTTGTAAAAAGTGTCAAAATTTTGTGAAAATAATTGAAAACCGTGATTTTTGATTTTGGAAGTTTATTCCATATTCACTCAACTTCCCCTGTAACCTCCGAGTGAGTGATTGACAGACCATTTGTGTATATTCCTTGTTAAAGGTCTGATTCTCAGCTTTAAAATGAGATGCTACATTAGGGGGGTCCGATAACGAGAAAATGCCGGTAGTCTGCCTAGCGGGTGTAGCACATAGCCTCCTCGTCATCCAAAATATGTTGTAGCGGACACAACTTTGAGAAGTTACTGCCCGATTTGGGAGACATTTTCAAGAGATTGTGCGGTTTGTCAAGTAGATGGTCCCCTATGAGAATAATCATCCCCAGACTAATTGAATAGTATGCGCATGCGCAAACGTGAATTCCCTTGTAGCTGCCATAACTTCTAGATTTTCCAGCCGATTTAACTAAGGCCTTTGTTTAATGTTTAAAATAAATTAAAAACCACTAAAAAGTGAGAAATAAAAATAAATAAATAAAATCTTTTTAACATAACATATACCTAGTTAAGTAATGCATGCATTCCAGGGGACGTACCATGGGATATGCATTAGGTCAATGGGGTATTTCAGTGGGTCGGAAATTCAGGGTTTTGACCTCAAATTTGGATTCAGCACCCTTGAAAACCTATATACTCCAACTTTTAGCCCAATGATACTTTAACATGTGGTAGAAAAATTCATTTAAGAGATCACACGTTTGAAAATATAATATTAATGCACACACACTAGGCAAGGACTACGCCGCGCGCGTGTGTGAGTAGAATTTTGTAGTATCCAAGACGTCCTCCAAGGGTTTCTGTGCATGGATACTTTTTTCAAAGACAGTTGGCTAGCTACGTCACACCATTCAAATCTTCAACTGTCCTTAGCTTCTCTGATTTTTAAAAAACATTTTCTCGACGAACAGACCCGATTACCGTTATTCCTGAGCCTTAGTCTTTTGAAAAATGAAATAAAAAAAATTGACTGAAATACCCCATTCAAACCATTTGTCGAGCGATAAAACTGAATACCAACGAATTCCCTTGAATATACAATTAATCAAAAGATGGTATGTTGGAATACCAACGTTTCGTACGGAGATTCAAACTAATTGTTACTCTTTCATCCAACCTAGATGAATAAGTTGTAATTATTTTTTCCTTTTTAGTGGGTTGCCATCATCAGTTTTGATATCGGTCCGTTTTTTTATTCCATTTTGACATTTTCATGTCTTTGCTTTGGCACATAAACTGAAAAATCGCCACGAAAACTAAGCAAGTCTTGCTCACGCGACCAATAAATAAATAAAATAGACTCGCTGTGTTGCGTAGAGAACAATCAACTGTTTTCTTATTTTGATGCTTGGGTACATGAACTAACAACCTTACTTCACTACCTTGTTGTGTAGTGGTTGACATGAAAATGTCCCTATGTGTTGCAGACTCGTATGCAAGCATTTAAAATTGAGTTTCTTCAAAAGACTACTTTCGAATCGAGTGTGAAGCGTTTAGTTCTTTCACGTACCTTATCCTCTTTGAGTTTTAAAAATATTTTTCCAGATTTGTTCAATATTTTAATGGGTTCTTTTTTTTTAAATTTAAATGCTCAAGGTGGAAGTGCCTGAGTTTTTCAAGTCATAAGTTTGCATTTTGTTCGGGTAAAATAAAATCAGTTCACTCGGTGCCAGAGTTTCTAGTTGAGTTTAGTTCATAAGATTGAGTCAGTTTACTTGGTAATTCTCAGCGTAAAATGGGGTATTTCGGTGGGTCGGAAATTCAGGTTTTTGACCTCAAATTTGGATTCAGCACCCTTGAAAACCAATATACTCCAACTTTTAGCCCAATGATACTATAACATGTGGTAGAAAAATTAATTAAAGAGATCACACGTTTGAAAAAGGCGGGCCGCTATAAATGCACACACACTAGACAAGGACTACGCCGTGGACTACACTGCGCACCTGTGTGAGTGGTGTTTTGTAGTATCCAAGGGGTCCCCCAAGGGTTTCTGTGCATGGATACTTTTTTCAAAGACAGTTGGCTAGTTACGTCACGATTGGCTAGCTACGTCACACCATTCAAATCTTCAACTTTCCTTAGCTTCTCTGATTTTTTAAAAACATTTTCTCGACGAACAGACCCGATTACCGTTATTCCTGAGCCATACCCTTTTGAAAAAAAAAAACGTCTGCCAAGTAGGTGTGGCACATAGCTTCCTCGTATCGATAACCCGAAAGTATTGATACTCTTATAATTGAGAACTCATCAAAAAACCGATTTCGAGAATATCACCCCTATTTTTCACTAATTAATAATAAAAACGTATGCCAAGTTGGCGATTTTCATAGGGAACCATCTAAACCCTACTCTGTAACATTCCTGAAAATTTCATTGAAATCGGATTGAAAATGTAGAAGTCATGGCCGTTACAAGAAATTCACGTTTGCGCATGTGCAGTCGCTTCTATGAGTCCGGGGATGATTATTTTCATAGGGGACCATCTACAACCTAATCCACATAATCCCTGAAAATTTCATCGAAATCGAGTGGAAAATGTGGAAGTTATGGCCGTTACAAGGAATTTCACGTTAGCGCATGCGCAGTGACTACTATCAATCCGAAGGAGGTGATTTTCATAGGGGACCATCTAAATACTAATCTGTAACATCCCTGAAAATTTCATTGAAATCGGATGGAAAATGTAGAAGTTGTGGCCGTTACAAGGAATTCATGTTTGCGCATGCGCAGGCGCTTGTATCAGTCCGAGGATGATGATTTTCATAGGGGACCGTCTACACACCAACCCGCACAATCCCTGAAAATTTCATCGAAATCGGACAATAACTTCGTATAGTTATGCGCGTTACAAGGAATTGATGACAGACGGACAGACAGACAGACACACAGACAGACAGACACACAGACAGACAGACACGGAACCAAAATTGTTCAGAAAGGTCTAAAACGCAAAACGCGAGTGAAAATTTTGATTTTGGAGAACTTTTTTTTTTCGTCCTTGAAAAGTGAAAACAAAGCTTCCGCTACCTTGGTAGACTCGGAAGCAAAATAAAAAAAATTGACCGAAATACCCCATTGTCCCCTTTATTTACCATTAGAGAAACAAAGACTTTTGTGATACAACGACTTTGTACAATATAATTTATATAACAATTTAGTGCACTCAAAACCACTGAGATCAGGAATTTGAGTCAAGATTTAATTAAAACAGATTATTTTGAACGATACATGCCTTTTCTTTTTTGCTTCCGAGTCTACCAAGGTAGCGGAAGCTTTGTTTTCACTTTTCAAGGTCGAAAAAAAAAAGTTCTCCAAAATCAAAATTTTCACTCGCGTTTTGCGTTTTAGACCTTTCTGAACAATTTTGGTTCAGTGTCTGTGTGTCTGTGTGTCTGTCTGTCTGTCTGTCTGTCTGTCTGTCTGTCTGTCTGTCTGTCATGAATTCCTTGTAACGCGCATAACTATACGAAGTTATTGTCCGATTTAAATGAAATTTTCAGGGATTATGCGGGTTGGTGTGTAGACGGTCCCCTATGAAAATCATCATCCCCGGACTGATAGAAGCGACTGCGCATGCGCAAACGTGAATTCCTTGTAACGGCCATAACTTCTACGTTTCCCATCCGATTTCAATGAAATTTTCAGGGATTATGCGGGTTAGTGTGTAGACGGTCCCCTATGAAAATCATCACCTTCGGACTGATAGTAGCCACTGCGCATGCGCAAACGTGAATTTCCTTGTAACTTCCCTAATTTCTACATTTTCAATCCGATTTCAATGAAATTTTCAGGGATGTTACAGATTAGTATTTAGATGGTCCCCTATGAAAATCACCACCTTCGGACTGATAGTAGTCACTGCGCATGCGCAAACGTGAAATCCTTGTAACGGCCATAACTTCTACATTTTCCATCCGATTTCAATGAAATTTTCAGGGATGTTACAGATTAACTTGTTTTGATGTTTTGAGATTATCTACTATGCATCGGATCATCTATACAATCGGGTTATGGATACGAGGAAGCTATGTGCCACACCCACTTGGCAGACGTTTTCCTTTTCTTTTTACTCTTTGCCACTCACTTTCTATTTTTGCTTCCGAGTCTACCAAGGTAGCGGAAGCTTTGTTTTCACTCTTCAAGGACGAAAAAAAAAAGTTCTCCAAAATCAAAATTTTCACTCGCGTTTTGCGTTTTAGACCTTTCTGAACAATTTTGGTTCCGTGTCTGTGTGTCTGTGTGTCTGTCTGTCTGTCTGTCTGTCTGTCTGTCTGTCTGTCTGTCATGAATTCCTTGTAACACGCATAACTATACGAAGTTATTGTCCGATTTCAATGAAATTTTCAGGGATTGTGCGGGTTGGTGTGTAGACGGTCCCCTATGAAAATCATCATCCCCGGACTGATAGAAGCGACTGCGCATGCGCAAACGTGAATTCCTTGTAACGGCCATAACTTCTATATTTTCCATCAGATTACAATGAAATTTTCAGGGATGTTACAGATTAGTATTTAGATGGTCCCCTATGAAAATCACCACCTTCGGACTGATAGTAGCCACTGCGCATGCGCAAACGTGAATTTCCTTGTAACGGCCATAACTTCCACTTTTTCTACCCGATTTCGATGAAATTTTCAGGGATTATGCGGATTAGGTTGTAGGTGGTCCCCAATGAAGATCACCACCTTCGGACTGATAGTAGCCACTACGCATGCGCAAACGTGAATTTCCTTGTAACGGCCATAACTTCCACTTTTTCTACCCGATTTCGATGAAATTTTCAGGGATTATGCGGATTAGGTTGTAGGTGGTCCCCAATGAAGATCACCACCTTCGGACTGATAGTAGCCACTACGCATGCGCAAACGTGAATTTCCTTGTAACGTCTATAATTTCTACATTTTCTACCCGATTTCAATGAAATTTTCAGGGATGTTACAGATTAGTATTTAGATGGTCTCCTATGAAAATCACCACCTTCGGACTGATAGTAGCCACTGCGCATGCGCAAACGTGAATTTCCTTGTAACGTCTATAATTTCTACATTTTCTACCCGATTTCAATGAAATTTTCAGGGATGTTACAGATTAGTATTTAGATGGTCCCCTATGAAGATCACCACCTTCGGACTGATAGTAGCCACTGCGCATGCGCAAACGTGAATTTCCTTGTAACGTCTATAATTTCTACATTTTCTACCCGATTTCAATGAAATTTTCAGGGATGTTACAGATTAGTATTTAGATGGTCCCCTATGAAGATCACCACCTTCGGACTGATAGTAGCCACTGCGCATGCGCAAACGTGAATTTCCTTGTAACGGCCATAACTTCCACTTTTTCTACCCGATTTCGATGAAATTTTCAGGGATGTTACAGACTAGTATTTAGATGGTCTCCTATGAAAATCACCACATTCGGACTGATAGTAGCCACTGCGCATGCGCAAACGTGAATTTCCTTGTAACGTCCATAATTTCTACATTTTCTACCCGATTTCAATGAAATTTTCAGGGATGTTACAGATTAGTATTTAGATGGTCCCCTATGAAGATCACCACCTTCGGACTGATAGTAGCCACTGCGCATGCGCAAACGTGAATTTCCTTGTAACGTCTATAATTTCTACATTTTCTACCCGATTTCAATGAAATTTTCAGGGATGTTACAGATTAGTATTTAGATGGTCCCCTATGAAGATCACCACCTTCGGACTGATAGTAGCCACTGCGCATGCGCAAACGTGAATTTCCTTGTAACGTCTATAATTTCTACATTTTCTACCCGATTTCAATGAAATTTTCAGGGATGTTACAGATTAGTATTTAGATGGTCTCCTATGAAAATCACCACCTTCGGACTGATAGTAGCCACTGCGCATGCGCAAACGTGAATTTCCTTGTAACGTCTATAATTTCTACATTTTCTACCCGATTTCAATGAAATTTTCAGGGATGTTACAGATTAGTATTTAGATGGTCCCCTATGAAGATCACCACCTTCGGACTGATAGTAGCCACTGCGCATGCGCAAACGTGAATTTCCTTGTAACGTCTATAATTTCTACATTTTCTACCCGATTTCAATGAAATTTTCAGGGATGTTACAGATTAGTATTTAGATGGTCCCCTATGAAGATCACCACCTTCGGACTGATAGTAGCCACTGCGCATGCGCAAACGTGAATTTCCTTGTAACGGCCATAACTTCCACTTTTTCTACCCGATTTCGATGAAATTTTCAGGGATTATGCGGATTAGGTTGTAGGTGGTCCCCAATGAAGATCACCACCTTCGGACTGATAGTAGCCACTACGCATGCGCAAACGTGAATTTCCTTGTAACGTCTATAATTTCTACATTTTCTACCCGATTTCAATGAAATTTTCAGGGATGTTACAGATTAGTATTTAGATGGTCTCCTATGAAAATCACCACCTTCGGACTGATAGTAGCCACTGCGCATGCGCTAACGTGAATTCCTTATAACGGCCATAACTTCTACATTTTCCATCCGATTTCAATGAAATTTTCAGGGATGTTACAGATTAACTTGCTTTGATGTTTTGAGATTAACTACAATGCATCGGATCATCTATACAATCGGGTTATGGATACGAGGAAGCTATGTGCCACACCCACTTGTTTAAACTTACAGAGTGGTCTTAAGTCTCTTTTATTACATCTAGACTTGAAAAAAAGGCAAAAAAGTCCATTCATGCAGCATGAATTAATGAGAGAATTTTCAAAGAAATCTTTCAGTTGAAGGTACTTATAGTTAAGAAAAGGAACAATGGTGTTGAAATTTCTTTTAAAACGTTTTTTTACACGATCTTTGGTTTTTTCGATTTTCAGTATAGTATATCAACATACTGTATGTACTAAGTATGATTTGAAGATGTTAGGAGTACATATTCATGTTCTACTGGTCTCCACAAACTCATGGAGTACCCACACGGCTATTGTTGGTTTTTTCGATTTTCAGTATACCATACCAACATACTGTATGCACTGAAGATGTTAGGAGTCCATATTCATGTTCTACTCGTCTCCACAAATTCATTGAGTACCCACACGGCTACTTCATTTCAGGGTACAACAAATATACGCACGTTTTCATTACATAATATGTACATATTATGTACTTTTTTGATTTTGGACAATTTTCATTTTTGGAAAACGAGGAGAGTTGGGACCGACCTTAGAAAAAAAATACATCCTTTCCTCAGGAAGTATTTCAATTTTGATACCATGGGGGGATAGCCTGAGGTCCCATCTTTCCAAAACGCCCTTCATTATTATTTCACAACACTCAGTCTAAATGGTCTAAAATGGTCCCAACTCTCCCCACCTGACGGTACCAAATTTCATCAAAATTTGTCCATGGATTTTGCATTTGATTTTTGTATTCCACGTACCATCAAATTTTGAGGGGGGAGGGAGGGGTTAACTTATTTACTTGTTCGATTACAATGGTTAGTTACGGAAAATAACAATCCAAAATGGCGTTTCAGAGCGATGCTGTTCCGTTGGAATTGGAAGAAGACGACCTAATCTACTTCAAATCCCTGGCACCGGACCTCGCTCATCTCACCCCCGAACTCAAAGAAGTGTTCAGAATTAAAGTTAGAAATATTTTGAAGGAACTCTCAATCCGATGATACAACTATAAGATATTTCGCCAGAATGAGTAAGTCGGGAGTTACCTATTTGTAATCTACCTAAGGATATGTGTAGACTTCTTCAATTTATACCTTTTCCAAGTGTTATTTAAGTGCCAATTTTCCTCGTTCATAAGTCATAAATATTAAGAAAATACGAACGTTCCTGCCTGAAAACGATCGTCACCTACAACCTCTCGGTAAAGCTTTTGAAGCTAGCACTGAGATTGCATACGTTAGTTAGGAATTTGAGTTCTTACTATCCTATTTTTAATAGACACCCACCTAATCTTATTTCTGAATTTTGGACGTAAATCTTGTAAATAAACGTTTACGTACCCTACCATTTTTTAAATAACCTTTCCTTCGTACTACAAAGGCGAGAACTACAAAAAATAATAATAACGAGTGGCGAGAAAAGTAAACAACCAATACAAAATTTGTTCTGATGGTTTCGCTCCTGGCTATTTCACGGCTTCTCCTCCATAATTTGGAGGGGTTCATCAACGATCCGACTGTAAATTATTATCAATTTTTTTTTCTGTTAAGATCACCCGTCTGCAAAGAACATGGTTTTTCATCAATAGTACTGTAAGATATTAGAGGAAGATAGAAATAGACCACACTGGTTTGACTTTTAAGATCAAATACCTACTTTTGGTTTATTATTTTCAATAATAAGCCTTTGGAATCGAGCAAGAAAAAAAAAAACGTCTGCCAAGTGGGTGTGGCACATAGCTTCCTCGTATCCATAACTTGATTGATGATTGTATAGATGATCCGATGCATAGTAGTTAATCTCAAAACACCAATCTCTAAGTTTCTTCACTACCCTCATAGGGGACCATCTACACGCTAATCTGGACAATCCTAGAAAATTTCATCAAATTCGGATGAAAAATTAAGTGAGTAGGTGTATGTGATTGGATCAAAAAATACATAGCCTCGGCTGGGTTTCGAACCCGCGACCTTAGGAGCTCTAATCAAGACTCTATCCTCTGAGCTACCGATGACCTGCAATTAATGGGATTTGAGATTCTCACAGGACACCATTCCTCTATGAAAGAATCCCTCTATGAAAAACAACTCTCTGTGATTTTCATAGGGGACCATCTAAACACTACTCTGTAACATCCCTGAAAATTTCATTGAAATCGGATGGAAAATGTAGAAATTATGGCCGTTACAAGGAATTCACGTTTGCGCATGCGCAATGGCTACTATCAGTTCGAAGGTGATGATTTTCATAGGGGACCATCTGAACACTACTCTGTAACATCCCTGAAAATTTCATTGAAATTGGATTGGAAATGTGGAAGTTATGGCCGTTACAAGGAATTCACGTTTGCGCATGCGCAGTCGCTTCTATCTGTCCGGGGATAATGATTTTCATAGGGGACCACCTACAACCTAATCCACATAATCTCTGAGAATTTCATCGAAATCGAGTGGAAAATGTGGAAGTTATGGCCGTTACAAGGAAATTCACGTTTGCGCATGCGCAGTGCCTTCTATCAGTCCGCAAAACGCGAGTGAAAATTTTGATTTTGGAGAAAAAATTTTTTTCGTCCTTGAAAAGTGAAAACAAAGCTTCCGCTACCTTGGTAGACTCGGAAGCAAAATTTTAACCCCCCCTCAAAATTTGATGTTTTACGTTTCAAGGTACGTAGAATACGAAAATCGAATAAAAAAATTTCCGTCCGTCCGCCGTACGCCGTACGCGGCACTTTTCTTAGCAACACTGGACCGATTTGGTTCAAATTTGGTATATGGGCTCCCTTTGGGGTCTAGTTGTGCCGCGAAGATTTTGGTTGATGTAGGTCACTTCTAAGGGGTGAAAATTAAGGGTTGAAATTTTCAAGAGTGCCCTAGCTCGAAAACTCTCGAAATAAAGGTATCGTTTTTTCACCAATTTTAAATAGTATTGAATTTTTATAAATTTTTGAGACCACCCGGAGCTCTGTAGGACAAACCGTTCGGTCCCTACGAGTACTTGAAGGTTTTCCTTCGATAAAACAGAATCATGAGTGTGAATCGCAAAAGAGGTCTAATCTCCATTCAAATTTTATCGGACTAAAATGCGATCGCTGTTCATTTCTTCGATTTGTATACAGTTTTGCCTTCTGCGTAACCAGTAATCAAATTTCCATATGAAGCTTTCTATTTTTCCAATCGAGTGTGAAGCGTTTAGTTCTTTCTAATAAACTTGATTGTGAAGGTGTGAAGCCAGTATGGTGTGGTAGGTAGTACCTAGCTGGTAGGTTAAAAAAAAGTTGGTAGGTAAAAAAAATGTTGGTGGGTAAAAAACGCTGGAAATCATTGCTCAAAGGCTTCTTCACTCTTCAGATCACTGATCAGCTGAGTGAGCTCCGAAGCCATTTTCAATCCTATTGAATGGAAGTGCTCTTCCAGGCGTCTCCAGCAGTCGAGGAAATCTTCTTCACTCTTCAGATCACTGATCAGCTGAGTGAGCTCCGAAGCCATTTTCAATCCTATTGAATGGAAGTGCTCTTCCAGGCGTCTCCAGCAGTCGAGGAAATCTTCTTCACTCTTCAGATCACTGATCAGCTGAGTGAGCTCCGAACCCATTTTCAATCCTATTGAATATATGTGCTCTTCCAGGCGTCTTCAGCATCGAAGAGATCTTCTTCACTCTCCAGATCACTGATCAGCTGAGTGAGCTCCGAAGTCATTTTCAATCCTATTGAACGCAGGAAGCTGGAATTTGAGAGGGAAGGTCAAGGGAGAATACAGATGGTGGTAGGTGCTATTGATGGAGTGATCTATACAGAAGGGTGATCTATACAGAAAATAATAAACCTTTGAGCAATGATTTGCAGCGTTTTACTCAATACACGTAAGAGAGAATTTAATTTGATTTGGAAACATTATGGTATTCCAAAATTAAAATCTTGTAATAAATTATAATCTCCGTGGCAGCGTCCCTGAGTTTTCTTCCTGGATCGGATTCCCGACCATCGACTTGACAGGAGTCTACCTGTAGCACCAGAAAGGAGTCGCCCGATCTGAATTGCATGGTCCATCTGATGGCATGGTCTGCATGATCCTCCTTGTGTTGCGATCAGCTACCTCTTCGCATTTCTGTCCAATAACTTCCTTGGCACAGCGGTAAAAGTGCTCGACTCAGGAATGTAAATGTAGTTTAGTCGTGTGAGCAATCCCCAAATTGCTCGCTGTTTCCCCTTACAGGCACTGCCTGTCCGTAAGCCCTGATACCCCTTCGGGACCAGAAGCTCGTAAGAGGTCACAATTTTGATCGGGCGTGACCTCCCACCACCGTGTTCGACCACCATCATAGAACACACCACCAATCAACTGTCAACAAGAGGGAATAACATCCATGGAGATGAATAACTGAAGGAGGCAACATCCATG
>CM019171.2:39006879-39026835 GCA_009739505.2 Apolygus lucorum | reverse complement strand
ACACAGACACTGAACCAAAATTGATCAGAAAGGTCTAAAACGCAAAACGCGAGTGAAAATTTTGATTTTGGAGAACTTTTTTTTTTCGTCCTTGAAAAGTGAAAACAAAGCTTCCGCTACCTTGGTAGACTCGGAAGCAAAATTACGGCAGAAATTATGGTTTTAGAGGTTTTTCTTTAATTGTCTGGTACGACACTCAGTTGGTACGTACTACATAAATTACTTAAAAGTTGAAAAGTTTCATAAATTTGTAGCTGGTGCTATTATTGTTGAAAAAATATTTTTTTAAGGCTGAGTTCTGTAGACATATGTTCTAATGAATAATTTTCAGGTCAATAGTATTATAGATCAGAACTGAGCAACGCACGGTTTACAGCTCGCATCGAGGGTTCTCATTAAATTTGATTACACCAGTTCGCTTTAATGTTGGTAATTACACCAAAATTTCTAGTCGTAAGTGCGTTGTCGTAGGGTGAATCTTGAAATTGTTTCAAGACTTATGTACTGCTCCATACCAAGTAAATTGTAGACTGGGGGGGGGGGGTTAAGCAAAAGTAATAATAAAGGTAATTAGATTGAGCAAATCCTAAATAATCGTGACTCATGAGAAAGTGTAGTACCGATATAATAACGCCTTTGTCGATGAGGCTGTGCTTTTTAGCGGTCATAACGAAGTAGTGTGTGTCATCTTTGTAGTAGACGATATTCTCGAGGTCGATACCCGTCGAGGCGTAGAGCTCTTTGAAGAACTTCTGGTTGAAGATGAAGGCAACACCGCTGATCTCTTCGACCCGCGCTTCTGCTTCGGTGTGTCGGTTGATAAAGTTGGCCGTAATCGCGATGGCCAGTTTTCCGCGGAACTCCTTGCGCTTGAAGCCTGTGAATGCGTATAAATGATGTAAGGTAAAAGCACCAATAGTGGACACTTTAAGGACATTTTTGCATTGAATTCTCGATAGATATGATGGATTTTGTTTGAGAACGATAAACCTTCATTTTTTACATTCTCCGACTCTTCGTCTTTTGATTCCACACCCAAAATCTCTAAATACTTCACTTTAAATATTTGTAAAATAATAATTACAAAAAGCCTTCTATGAGGGCAAAGTGGACACCAAAATTTCCTTTCGTTTCTATAGTGGACACTTTCTGCTTCTACAGGGTGTCTACACTTTCGATGGGCATAACTTCAGGGTTCGATTCTACAAGGTATTTCCAACAAAAAATGTCTCCTAGCAATTTTCTTTTAACCCACTCAAAATTCTATTTTTTTCACGTTAATGTTTTTTTTCGCGTTTTCGACCTCACGGCACTGATATGGTCATAACTTCCTTATTTCTTCTGATAATTCAAATCTGACTACACCGTTAGAAAGAGCGTTAAATTACCAAGCTACCTAAAGCAAAATCAAAATTTTTTAGCAATAAAATAGTATTAAAAAATCAAGTCAAAAAGCGAACTTTAAAATTTTTTTTGAAACTTGACTTTCTTCGACCAAAGTTTTCACTCTAAATCCCTGCCCTTTTCGATGGGCGCTCTTCGGAGAAAACATGCTCAAATTTCAAGCTTTCCAACGGTCTATCAATTTTTCTGTTCAACATTCAAAAGAAAGAGTAAATGAAGTTTGAATGTCAAAAAACGTGTGTTTTACAAGCAAATCCAGTGTTTCAAGCCGGTTTATGGTCCCACTCAATCTCAAAATGGCTTGACGATTTTGGTATAATTTTCTATGTAATTATTTACGCTGAATCCAATGGCGATACTTCCGAATGATTCCGACTGCTAGAAAGTGGATTTTTCGAAGAAACCCTTCGGTTTTCGTACATGAAATACGCATTATTCGTAGATATGGAAGATATCTTAAAGTAATACTTTTCTACTCAACAAAAACTTCAGTCAGCAAGAAATTCGGTGTTTTTATTGAGTAGAAAGGTGTTACTGTATGCTCACTACCATATCTACGAATAATGCGTATTTTACGTACAAAAAACGAAGGTTTTCTTCCAAATATCCACTTCCTAGCAGTCGGAATTATTCGGAAGTATCACTATTGGATTCAGCGTAAATAATTACCTAGAAAATGATACCAAAATCGTCAAGCTATTTTGAGATAGAGGGGGACCAGAAACCGGCTTGAAACACTGGATTTGCTTGTAAAACACACGTTTTCTGGCATTCAAACTTAATTTACTCTTCCAATTTGAATGTTAAAAAGAAAAATTGATAGACCGTTGAAAAGCTGACAATTTGAGCATGTTTTCTCCGAAGAGCGCCCACTGAAATGGGCAGGGATTTAGAATGAAAACTTCGGTCGAAGAAAGTCAAGTTTCGAAATTTTTTTAAGTTGGCTTTTTGACTTGATTTTTAAAACTATTTTATTGCTGAAATATTTTGATTTTGCACTAGGTAGCTTAGGAATTTAACGCTCTTTCTAACGGAGTAGTCAGATTTGAATTTTCAAGAGAAATAAGGAAGTTATGACCATATCAGTGCCGTAAGGTCGAAAACGCGAAGAAAAACTTTAAAGTGAAAAAAAAGGAATTTTGAGTGGGTTAAAAGAAAATTGCTAAGAGACATTTTTTGTTGGAAATGCTTAGTAGAATCGAACCCTGAAGTTATGCCCATCGAAAGTGTAGACACCCTGTATAGTGGTCATCACTCGTGTACTGCCTTTTTCGAGGGATTTATGCTTTAAAAGGGGTCTGTAGGCTAGGATATTGAAAAAATAATTCTTCAATTATAAAAAGTAATAGATTATTATCACATTTACAGTAGGTAGATAGGAAGAAAATACAGATTTAACATGACTGTTTTCATCAAATTGATGAGGAAATCATTTTTCGATCACAAAACCCACGAAATACTTTACTTTAGTCATAAATTTGTTATTTACAACTGGAACAGGCTTGGTTTACATTTATTTAAGTTGGTTTACATTTCAAGGTTCGTAGAATCGAAAAATCGAATAAAAATTTGGCCGTCCTCCGGCCTTTTTTGTCCTAAAAATCTGTCCTACTTTTCCCACTTAGCATTGAACGATTTTGATGAAATTTGGTATATGGGCTCCAGTTGTAGTCTAGTTGTGCCCCGAAGATTTTGGTTGATTTAGGTCACTTCTAAGGGTTGAAAAATAAGGTTTGAAATTTTGAAAACGCCCTAACTCAAAGAATTTTGTTATAAAGGTATTGTTTTTCCATCAATTTAAGATAGTACAGAATTTCTAGAATTTGTTGAGACCACGCGGAGCCTTGTAGGACAAACCGATCGTTCCCTACGAGAACTTAAGGGTTGGACTTACGATAAATCAGAAACACTAGTGTGAATCGCGAAAGAGGCCTAATCCCCGTTCAAATGTTAGCTGACCGAAATACGATCGATGTTTTTGTTCAAGTTGGTTGGAGGTAACAATGGCAAAACCGTGTTCTTTGCAGACGAGTGATCTATATAGAAAAAATTAACCTTTGTGTAATAATTTGCAGCGTTTTGCAGCTGTAGCCAATGGTGTGCCATTTTTGACCTCTATATTTAGAGCTCTATACATCTCCTCCTCATCATTAAAAACTACTACCTGGAGCCATTTTCCTAAAAGAAACATACAAAAAAAGATAGTAATACGAACTAGAAAATGCACAAACCACCCGTATGATCACAATTAGACTTGTTGTTTCAATAGTGGACATTTGTGATTCAAAAGATGACACCCCCTGTCCACTATTGGTCCCCATGACCAGAATGATCCCAAATTAACGTAACATATACAGCTGTATATTGAGAACAGTTTGAACACAAAAAACAACTCAGAATAAAAAATCATTCATGTTTCAAAAGTGGACACCCAGTGTCCACTTAATGAACATTGGTTGTTTAGTGTTTGTTAAGTGGACACAGGGCCTAAATGCTCACTCAGGATAATTTGCAAGAAATCCTTCATGGAAACTAATCTATACTATCTACTTGAACGTCACATAAAACCAGAAGTCGCTCAAGCAATTATAAATTCCAAAAATACTGTTGCAACAGCAGCAAACACCACATGCGAGCGACAGACCTCAACTACGCCATTTTCAAATGGATATCATTCTTTCCCATGATGCTCTGGAGTATTGGTAGTTCTACAGTAGCTTCATAGATGGTACAACCTACAAATTCTATGCACTTCAAAGTAGTTTGGCGTCTATCACTCTTATTTTTCACATTTATGCAAGCAAGTGTCCACTATTGGGACAGTGTCCACTATACCCCCATTTACCTTAAGTAAATATAGATAGACAGATGTATTTATTTCTATAAATCATGCAATGAAGGCTGAATAAATTAGTAACATAAATTATGCTTCTCAAAATAGAAAGGTATCAATAATATACAGGGAGGCGGAACTTACGTCCCTATAACTTCAGGGGTAGATTCTACAACTAATTTGCAACAAAAAATGTTTTCTTAAATTTTTTCAAACCCTTGTTTTTTCTAGTTTTTTTCAATTTTATGATTTTTTGTGACGTTGACATTAACTCCATTAATTTGCTGTAAAAATTACAATTCGAGGACATCGTTGGAAAGAGCACTAAATTTCCTATCGGATAGAAGCCCTACATCTTTTTGAGTCAGGGTGTGAGACATGAAAAAGCCCTATGAAAAGGAAATTTTACGTAATTTTCGAAACCTTGAATATTTTTTAATCGGAAATTGAACTACGAGAACCAATAATTTTCCAAGATGCAAAGAAAAAAAACTGCGCGAAAATCTCATCTTTCCAAAGATCTAGCTGGTTTTTTTTCCCAAGTGGGACTTGTCACAGAAATTTTTGTTTGAACGCGAAAAAACGTGAATTTTAATAAGACGATCTGAGGGGTTCGACGATAGAGACAACGAGGCAATTTCAAAGTATTAAGTCTCACTTGAAAAATAAAACAACCAGACCGTTGGAAAGCTGACATGGCGCAGTTTTTACCGTTCTTGGATTTTGACAAAAAAAAAATTGGTTCTCGAAGTTCAAGTTCCGATTGAAAAAACTCGAGGTTTCTCAAATAAGATAAAATTTCCTTTTCAGCGGCCTTTTTCATGCCTCAAAACTAGACTAAAAAAAAAGAGGCATCTTACCTCAAGGGGGTCTCCGTCGACCGCCGTTTGTGCCTCGTTCCGGGTTAGTATTTCACTAAATTGTAGGGCAAAAACTTAAAAAGATGTAGCTAAATTTGAAATTTTCCTGCAGTTTGGCAGACCTGTTTTGTTTACACCCTGTATAGGGTAAAAACGGTGGGTATTATCTTGATGTAGATACTGCTGTGCTTAGAAGCCAACGATTTGCTGAAGATGCAGCAACAACATAATAGCTATCTGTTGGACAACTGTAGCTACTTACAGATGACAAGCGCTAATTAACTTACCATCGAGGGTATTACGTTTCCCATCAGCTCCGATTAAAGCGTTAAATTCGTATTGAGACACGGGGTGATCAGGTGGACTAGTTCGAGCTCTCCATCCGACTCCTGAAAACAGTTGAAAATTCGGATAAGAATAAGAACATTACTTTCCCGTACATATTATTACTTCACATTCTACTTTCGTAATGTGATCTTTCAAACAAAGTAGGTACTTTTACTCAATGTTAGAGCATTCAACTTACTTTCATCTGCTTGGTCGTCGGGTGGAGGTATTACTGATTCGAAACCCACGCCTTCGTGAATTTCCACTCCCAAAAGGAGAGCGACTTTCAATAATATACACTGAAGTTGGCGGATACCTGAAAAATGAACAGTCATAAATTGAATAGATGAATCGAATAATTCAAAAGAAGTAGATAACTAAACAGATACCTGTCCTACGTTACAATTTCAAAATTTCACGGGATGCAAGATGAAAGTAACAAAGAAGGAACCGCATTTGATTAGATTTACACAGTTTGCAAACACCTTCATTGATCACCCCAATCGACCCACAGAATCATCAGCATCATTCGGAATGGCCACATCTCACCGATCTTCAAGCCTCAAATGTCACAGCACTAATAAATACGCTCAACAGCGAAGAACGCACAACGTCAAGTTCAGAGGGAGCTTTCCACTTGTGAGAACGCTACTCATACTTACGTCTGAACGCTGAACGAGCCAACTCAACGCAAAAGCTAATTTCACCTTTTTTCAGTTTTGACAGGCGGGGGTAGGCGAGGGAGGCCTTGACCTCACAATTAAAGTGAATTTTTGGATATTTTTGAAAACATATTGTTTAGTAATGCATGCATTCCAGGGGACGTCCCATTGGATAAGCATTAGATCAGTTTAACCAGTTGGTAAGTGATAAAACTGTTTCACTCGATGTAATTTATTTATAACTTTAGGCAAGAAATACTGACCCCCCCCCCCCCCCACCATTATCCACCTTAACATTTCTGGCGGCGTGGGAACCTCGAATCTGAAGAGCATTTTAAAATCCATGATCTACGATACCCAACATGCGAATTCGAGTTCACCCCCCCCCCCACACCACCACCCAAAGCCAACAATGGTGCCAGTCCGGCACCAAAGCGGAAATACGTCGTAACATTGAACTTTCATCTGTTAGTTTTGGTTTGCAGTCCGTCAAAGTTCTCATCCGTATTCAAGGTGAACACAAAAAAAAAAAAAACACGAAATAAGCGGTTTATGGTATCATGGCACCATGTCCTGGCACCACTATTAGTTCCATGGTGGTACAGAGAATAATTCATGAAAATCCGGAGGTATAATGAGAATTTTTCTTCAATTTCAAAGCTTGGGTACAATTAGTAAGCAGTAAAGGAACCGAAATATTGAAAAATCGGATATTTTGTGAATATTATCCCCCCACTCACCCCCTCCCCTTGCGAATTTTGGTACTCTGGTAAAATCATGTACAACTCGGAAGTTATTTGAGTCAAACAAAAAAAGAAACACGCAAATCGGTTGGAAATTGAGGCCTGGGCAGAGTTTACAAGATTATGCACTCAAACGCACGTTTTTTAATCATTAACCCCTCCTTTCCCCCTCTTAAAAAGCAAAATCCAAAATTCCGGCGCCGTAGTGCACAACTAGATAGTATTTCGCGTCAAACGAAAAAAGAACCACGAAAATCGTTTGAGAACTAAGGCCTGGGCAGAGCACACAAGATTATGCCCAAAAACGCACGTTTTTCGAGCATTAACCCCCCCTTTCCCCCCCCCTTAAAAGGCAAAATTCGAAATTCCGGCGACGTAGTGCACAACTAGATAGTTTTCCGCGACGAACAAAAAAAAGAACTAGGAAAATCGGTTGAGAACTAAGGCCTGTGCAGAGTACACAAGATTTTGTTACACACACACACACAGACATACACATATGGTTTTTTTTCGCGGATTTGGATTCAGAATGGTCTAAAACGGATTACTGTGTGGTTTTTTTTTTCTGTTGAGTGTTGTCCAACTTCACCCCAGATCGATCGCATAAGGACGCCCAAGTCTTACTGTGGGACGTCCTAAAAACAACGGACAACAGTTCTAAGAGTCTAGTTTAGGGCTTATAACAGTGTATAAAACGCATTTAGGTGAGCCTAGCAAAATTTTGAATTTTCAACAGTGAACTAGCAAAACTATGTACCAAATTCCAAACATTTTGAGACCAGAGTTTTGAGCTGAATTTTTGCTAAATGTTTTAAGGCTCAAAACGTAATCTTAAAACCGACTGAATGTCATTTTGGAATACAAAAGGTGTAATTTTGGTAAAAAAACTCAGGCAATTCATTACAAATGTTGAAATTCACCAATCACTTGCAGTCTATAATCTTTAAAAACCTGGTGCCTATCACTTCTTAGCAAATTGTTTGTACTAAAAGTAGGTGCCCAGAAATTCTGGTAGCTGAATACAAAGACGAAATTTCAGTCAGAAACCACATGAAATTCTGCAAGAGCTTCCACTCTGCCAAGAATTTACAGGAATAAGTTAAAAATTTACATTTCGTTATTTTTTAAACCCATTATACTTTGAGCGTGGCTTCGGAAAGTAAGAAAATGAAAAAGGCAGACGGCAAGTATCGTAATTTTATGGAAGAATGGACTGAGCCTTCCCAGTGTTCCAGAATTCTAATGGCTTTCCACCTTGCTTAATTTGTTACGATGTATCCACATGAAACAAGGAGTCTAACTAGCTGAGACATTTGACAGAAAACATGCGAAATTATCCGCGAATTGCAGAAAAAAACAACAAAAGTCAAGTTTTGTATTTGATGTCTGGAGGAGAGAATCTTCAAATACCTACCCCCATTTCTCCTACTTACGTACAAATGTAAGTACAAGCAGGTTTCAGGGCGGCACGTTCCACAACAGACCAAATCTTCAAGCTCAGAATAGAGCTTGAGAATGCTTATGAAATGAACATCACCTTGCATCACTTATTTATCGATTTTCTCAAAGCCTTCGACAGTATAAGCAGATGGTAAGCTAACGAAGCTCTGAAAGCCTCGGAATTCCTGGAAAATTGGTTAGGTTAGCGTCAATGACTTTGGGAGGTAGCAAGTGTGCTGTTAAGATTGATGGAAAGAGAGCCAATGCCTTCGAAGTCACCTCCGGCGTGCGCCAGGGAGACCCAATTTCCACCGTTATGTTCAACTTGGTACTGGAATATGTCATACGTAAGCTAGAGGTTAACATCTCCGGGAACATCTACCACCGTACCACACAACTCTTAGCTTTTGCTGACGACATTGTAGTAACTGCAAGGTCAGAGAGGCACCTCGAAGAGGCTTTCCTACAGTTGCGGGCTGCAGCTGAAGATGTTGGGTTGGTCATTAACAAGGACAAAACCTTGTACATGAAGACGTCCCGCAGCGAGGAAAATTATCCTGATTTTGTGAAGTTAGATGGCTCTATTTTTGAATCCACCAAAGAGTTTAAGTACCTCGGTGTTATGATATCCAGCAACAACGACTGCTCCAAAGAGATTCGTTCTAGACTGGCAGCAGGGAACCGGGCGTACTTTGCTCTCCAAGGCCTGATAAAGTCAAAGGTGCTCTCGAGAAATCTTAAGATCAAACTGTATGAGACAATTATCCGCCCCATAGTGGCATTACGGCTCAGAGTGCTGGGTTCTCACCAGCAAAGATATGAGAGCTCTAGAGGTATGGGAGAGGAAAATTCTCAGGAGGATATTCGGGCCGGTATGTGATCAGGGAACATGGAGGATCCGGAAAAACTTGGAGCTACTGGAGCTTTACCAGAGGCATGGAATAGTCGGGATTGTGAAGAGCGCGAGGGCTGCGATGGTTGGGACACGTGATGAGAGCTGATCCAGAGAGTGCCTTAAGAAAGGTATTAGATGGAAACCCTGGAGGACGTCGAGTTCGGGGAGACCGCGGAAGAAGTGGTTGGAGGATGTGGAGAATGACATTGAGGAGCTGGGAGTGAGACAGTAGAGAAGAAAATCACAGGAAAGATCAGTCTGGAGACAAATTAATGAGCAGGCCAAGGCTCTCAAAGGGCCGTAGAGTCAAAAAGAAGAAGAAGAAAGAAGAAGAAAACGTACAAATGTACATTATATTAGTGTATGTATTAGTGCACATCTGGCTCCGCAAGCTTCATAGGTCGATGTGAACTCAGAATATGGCTCGGTCGGGCAAAAAGATTGACAACCACTGCACTAGGCTTTTGTCACTTGAAGGTGAAGATAAACTTCAAAAATGTTGTCTAAATTCCACTTTCATCATTATTTTCAGTAAGTATTCTTTTCAATAAGCGATATTACAATGAATTATTGTGAATGATAAGGACTTACTAATGTGGTCGATGGCTCCAGCACAAAATCTCCCGAAGAACTTCTTGGCTCCTAGGGCTTTAAGGTCGTGGATGACGAAGGGCCAGAGGTGGAGAACGTTGTGCCTGGTGATCCGGTCTCTCTTCTCGATGACGACTACTTTGGCACCAAGAAGCTGAGCTTCTATGGCTGTCCTTAGACCGCAGGGTCCAGCCCGATAACGAGCAACTATTACAGGAAGAAGAAAAACTTTAAGCTGTTGGAGAAATTTTGTCAGGTTTCAAGGTAACAGGGTGTGCGCCTCAGTAGGAAAAACTGTTAATTGTTACTTTTAATTCTAAGGTAGACCTCATTCTGAGAAGTTTGGTACCAACCGCGATCTTCTAGGCGTGTGTATATCTTTTCCTATGATTTTTCAAAGTTTCGACCGTTTATGACGTCACAGTGGGCTGGGGGGTCCCGCCCAAGCGAGGAGGGGGGCGCGTTGACGTCCATAAACGGTCGACAACTTTGAAAAATCATAGAAACAGATCTACTCACGCTTAGAAGGTAGCGGTTGGTGCCAAATTCTCAGGATGTAGTCTACTTTCGATTAAAATTCTTAAAAAATCAAGGCGCACCCCCCACTAGTGCAAATAATAAACCAAAAATGAGAGCTTCCATTTGAAGAAACTTCCAATGAGGAATTCACCGAATTCTGTTTGCATTTTTCCTGAATAGTTAATGGTGTGGGATAGATGAAAATCGGGCTGATTTCGAAAAATAAGTCTCCTGTTATTTTTGGGAGACAATCAAAATTTTTTGATTTCAAAACTAACCGGGAAAACGGACGTGAAGCGGGAACGCTCGCTGATTGGGCTGTTCGGATCGCCGTCTCCTCTCAGTGTTGCCCATTGGGACGACGAAATCCTGTTTTCTAAGAGAAAGTTATCAAACAAAAACAGGGGAAATCTAATTTTCCCCATCTTGCTTTTTCTTTTTTTTTTCTTCAGTTTTTTCGATTTCGAACTTTATTTTTTTCGTGAAATTTTGCATCTGGGGACTATAGATTTCTCGATCTCAGCGCTTCAAGCGGCCATAAATGAACTATTCCGGGATGACGTCATTTTCCCGGTTTTTTTTTTAAACATTCGTATTTTCTACACTGTTTTGTTTATTCGTAAATAAGGAAGTTCGGGCGCTGAAAGTTTGCCTTAGGGGGTTTTTCGAGGTGCTGAATCCGATTTTGTGGTCAAAAATAGGGAAATTCTGACATGGTGAAATTCCTCATTTGTAACCTTCATGTTCAAAAATAATTTTAAAAAATTAAAAAAAAAAATTAATTTTTAATAGAATTAAAAATAATAAGACAAATTAATTCAGAATTGAAACCATGGCGATTCAAATGTTTAAAAAAAACTCTAAACACAGGAGCATTCTTTCCTTTTAAGTAGCCGATATTTTTAAAATTGAGATGGAATAAGTTGCTCACAGCTGAGAACCACAAATGAGCGGTCTGATCGCAAAACATAAAACACTGTGTAGGCCGAGACCTACTGTTACGTTTTTTGTTTGTTTGTTAACACATCTTTGGAAATAGTAAAAATGGAATAATCGAGGTGCTGTCAACTCACTCTTATGCCCGTACAAGCTTTGCCACGGTTGTAGCATTTGTGACTGGCTCGTTTGTCGAACTTGTTCCACAACGCTTGAGCACGCCATGACCTTAATTTCGCCTGTTCAAAGAAGACAACCAAACAATAATGAATCAAGTCGTTTCAGAGGTGCTGGGAGAATTATGGAAATATGCTAAATCCGAAAGAAACGTCTAGAAACGCGAAAAGTAACAGTAACACCTCTCAGACCCACTTATCGAGACCAACTCGAACTCACGCCATTTAGTGCGTGAACATTACATCATAATGACGCTTGGATAACAATCAAACCGCCCCATACCTGTGCTACCCGTTTTTCAATTGTGTTGTAAATACTTTTCTACAATTATTGCACACCTGAAGGTAGGTCGCTAACTAACAATGTTATTGCTTCCTCACTACCGAAGGTAGGGAAGCTTGTATTCGTGAAAGAAGTGAAAAAAAAATGTCCTCCAAAATAAAAATTTCCACTTGCTTTTTGCGTTTAAGGGCCGTTTTCACCAACAATCCATTAACTCCGTTCGACGAAAACTTCGTTTAAAGTAAACTGAGATTGATATCTAGTCAAAATTTGTTTCGGTTTCACCAAGTTGAACGAGTTCTCAGGAATGGCGTTTTCGTTGATCTCTGGTAAACTTCTTTTTCACCATCGAAGCATCGAAAATCAGTCGTAAAACTCTGATGTGGAGGCAAATTGGTGATACGAGAGATAACGAAATTGTTTTGTGACAGTTTTCCCGCAGAATCACGTTTTCGTTAGTTTTGACTTCATTCAATCCGTGATATTTCATCAATCCGTCAACTATACTCTTTCAGCGCTATAATTTGTGTTGTTCATAAGTTCATTATGATTGTTGGAGTTCAGATTTTCGATTGGACGTCTACCTACTTCATCAACGTGAGTACCTTTACCTACTTTTATCTGGTGATTCCCTCTTCCAGGCTCTCCTACAAATTAATGTGCCTTATTGCATGAATAAACCATATAGGTACCTACTCACCGGTACTTTCAACTACTCTGAGCTAGTAGAGATAGCTAACTGCCTAATAATGTGCGGATGCAAATTTTTGTTTCAGATTCCGGATAACAGGCTACGAACTGTGTCAATGACCGTCATTTCTGAACAAATAAGATGAATTTCATTCTTCATGTCAAGAAAACCCATTATCACTTCAGCATTCAAGAAATACTACTACGATCGGTACTTGTGTGAAATTTTATGTACGCATTTATAAGAATGAACTGAATTAAAATGATAATAATTCTATTAAATAAACGTGATACGTTGGAATTGATTTGTTCATCTGCCTACACATTTCTCCAAGTCAATCATGTTGCAACAAATCGGTTCTTTTTTCTCCTACCTACCTATGCTGATTATGGTGCAAACAAAAATAACTCGTAGGTAAATAATAAGAAAAGAATTTTCAGCATAATTATTTGAGATAATGCGTAATCAAATAATAATACTAATGATACAATCCAAACAAGAATATAAACGACGTAGGTAAGCAATCTTTAGTAAACACCTAAAGAGAAAACAGAAATATGAAGGGGGATCTTGTGAAAAAATAGGTAGTGTATTCCACCAGAAATGATATAAGTAGGTATTAACAATTTTATTTTCATAAGGATTAACATCAGCAAAACCAACTACTCACAAAGGTACGTAAAATGCAAACAGCAACTGGGAAACGGAAATATCTGAGATGGTAACGAAACTTTGAGGCTGAAATAGCGACGTCCTGCGATGGATTTGTTTTGGGACCACGAATAATGAAATGGTTCACAATTTCGTTGTCCGTTCTCACTCCCGTATAATACCTACGAGAAGGTGCGCACCAAAGCTCGTGACATGATAAAAACTCAAGCAAAACACGGACGAAAAAATTGCAGCTCGACGGAATAGGAAAAATGACAATGGGCGTCCACGTCCATCGCTTGAAAACGAAGATCAAGCCGATTAGAGCTTCCCGAACAATTTTGGTTCCGTGTCTGTCTGTCTGTCTGTCGGTCTGTCTGTGGTCAATCCTTGTCCCGGGCAACTATACTAACCTGTGGTCCGATTTTGATGAAATTTTCAGGGATTGTGCGGGTTAGGTCCTAGACGGTCCCCTATCAATTTCAGCACCTTCGGACCAATAGGAGCGAGTGCGCATGCGCAAACGTGAATTTCCTGGAACCTCGGTTCTAATGAACCGATTTTGCTCAAATTTTGAGGTAGTTAGGGACTAACTTCTAAGAGACACCCTATAAGTTTCAATCAAATTGGTCAAGCAATAGCCGCTGCGCATGCGCGAACTTTAAATTTATTGTTACAACCAAAACTCCGCAACTATTCAACCAATTTCGATGAAATTTTCAGGGATTGTGTGGTTTAGGTCCTAGACGGTGGACCTCTAAATAAAATTCTACGTTGAAAATACAAAATATTATAAACTATAATATACCTTATAAAAATTATAAAATATTATAAACATTAATACCTGCAACCCCGCATATTACGCCAATATTTTGCCCGCATATTATCGCCAATATATCGCCAATATATTTTGGTATTCAATAACTCTTTGAATCATAATTTTTTCGCCAACTGATTCTATACGTCCATGTTACAATGAGTGAGGAAGCTATACTGCCCACCCAACTTGGCAGACTTTTTTTTTAACGATTCCCATCTCGCTAGTAGAACTTATGAGTTCAAAACATCTCGTTTCTCACCAGCTCACGATACCGCTAACCTTCTCTTCCAGTGGCACAACCATCGAACTGGCGACAATTCGATGCGTCCGATATTTGTATCGATATTTTCCTTTCGGAGGAAAATATTAATATTGAAAGAAGACTGTAATTTATGTTTCCCTTTCTTGAAATCAAACAATGGAAACGGAAGATGAACGCAAAGTATGAACATAATAATGACTACCCACTATAAATATGGGTATTGGATGTATCATGGATCTATCATGGATATTATCCATGATAGATGCTTGCATGCTCGAAAAGGGAAGAGAACAATCACGTCTTCTCATTTCGATTTCACAAGAAAACGCCGAATTGAACTTATACCTCTCAGAACCGGCTACCATCTGACCCACTGGTTGCGAGGAGGACACGAGAGATTCTTATCCAGGGCTTAATAAGCTTGCTAGATTGTAAATCTATGAATTCTGGCGACTCCTGTGCCACTCAAGTCTCCATAACGACCGAAAAACGCAACAGACTGCCCCCTAAAATTTGGAACAATTGGTGTGTGGTAAGCCTCACCGAAAAAGATTGGGGCTTGCTGTAGAAATACTCACACCCGTAACGTGGCAGTACAAGTTTTTATTTTTTAAAAGCATAATAAATCATGCTAGCACAACTTTTTCCTGGTAAAATTTGAACAGACTTTTTCTCAATGTGAGGGGGAATTCATGAGCTAATATAATATCCTAATGTTTTATTATCATCAAGTTATAGCTAGCTTAGTTGGCCTTAGTAATTCAATTCTCTCATCATATCAGATCATATCAAATTCTTTTAACAATTTCACTAGCAAATCTACAAATCTACGATCTTCTATTGAAAAAAGAAAAAAAATGTATTCGATATTAGTGACATCGATATTTTTCTTTCGACATTATATCGATATCAATGTGAAATATCGCATCGAATGGTACTTTCTTATATCAATTCGTCACTAAATCGAACGAAACTTGACTCGAGGACAGGGTATTGTGCTCAGTAGGGCCTTTAAAAAACAAGTAGTACTTGGTGCTTCAAGTGGATTATCAATTCTTCAATACCTAGTTCAGATTTTACTAGAAAAATTTCAAATAAAATACATAGAACTTTTCTAACGAGATCAATAACAGGAAATCAATATATAAATTGTATTACAAAGCAAATGATAAGATAACTCAATAATAACTGGTGCAGTATATTTTAATTTAATACCCTATATTTACTTGTACCAGAACATTCTGGATACAACCAAGTTATTCAATTACAAGGTTTTAGGATGTAGAATTTCGGAAATATAATCAGCAGCCATGAAAATACACTACACCGATGCTTTAGATTAGTGTCTACGCTTTTTAGCTACATTTACAAAAAAAAAGTATGTTTCATTCTATGAAATTTTGATTTTTAGTGTTTTTAGCCCTAATTGGACCATGGTGTCACTAGTGTCACCGAAAACTTAGAAATCCCACAGCTGGCCAAAAGTGTCACCAGATTAACACTAGATTTAAATTGCAAATTAAAAATTATTGGACAGAGTTGAATTTTTTTGAACCATTATTTGTAAGTTATCAGAAGTTAAAAAACGCTGCAAATTATTACCCAATGGTTTATTATTTTTCTATATTGATCATCGTCTGCAAAGCTACCAACCATCCAACTTGAAGAAAAACATCGATCGCATTTCGGTCAGCTAAATTTGAACGGAGATTAGGCCTCTTTTGCGATTCACACTCGTGTTTCTGATTTATCGTACGTAAAACCCCTAAATGAAGGGTCCAGGAAAAAAACCGACTAAGGCCGGGGGTACAAGTCATCGTTTAAACGGGGACATAGCTAAGCTTAGCTTAATTTTGAAACACCGTTTAAACTACAGATCCCGTTTGGCGGGTGTACAAGTCTTTATCAGCTCGGTTTAAGAAACTGGAGTTTAGGAATCCAGAGACGACGAAGACGAAGAGGAAGAGAACAAAACGGCATGGAACTATAAAGGTTCCATGTTGTTCCATGTTCGTAACTGCAAATTTTGATGAATTTCAAGGCAGAAGTTGGAATAAACATCAACTTCACGTTAATCAGGATACCCTAAAACCTCAATGTGAGTTTTGCTAGAATAAAAGTGCGGACGACTTTTACTTCAATCGGCTCAAAAACCGTCATTTTAGCGTTTCTATTTATTGTAATACACTAATGGTGAAGAGAGGAGTGTCGAAAAATAAATAAAAACAAACCAACGATGAAAACGACGTTTTAACTTCATGATCGACCCAAAAATCGGTTATTCAAGAAAGAGTCTTCCCGTTCAAGAACCGGTTTTTCGAAGATGTGGTGAGTACTTTCGACATATTATTTTTATCCTATTTCTCATCATTAAAAGAAATTTTGCATGCCGAATACTTCCGACGATAATGTGAAAGTGAGTAGTGATAACTACTATTTCTTCACTAGCAAGCAACTTTGTTCCGAATATTGGTTGATGTACGTAAATGATCATAACGATCGGTAGAATCCCTGATAGAATGTATTACCAAAAAGCACTCCTACAAAACCAGCAAGTAGGTAATCTTTTAAGTACTTTCTCACGTCTTCTTCATAGTTACCTACTTCACAACTCTTTTTGTCACACCCCATTCCTTTTTTCAGGTGATTACCATGTTCAACTGAAGAAACGTCTCCTACGAAGGGTGCTGCCCTGTTCCTAATGGTCGTTTCCTCCTACCTTCCCATTTTATTTTATCAGTACAATATTATTCTGTAGGTATCAATTATTGTGTAACTGAGTAAAGGACCTGACTGATATCTATTTATTAAATGACTGTACGTATCACAAATCAATATGTTTTGAGATATTCTGTATATTTTTTCCGAAAAAATACACAAATGTACCTTTTATAATTTTGTGATTTTACCTCTCTCCTCTCTTGATTCCGTTCTTGAAATAACTATTTTTAGTTCATTGAAACTTGAATAAAACGCTGGAATATTTTCCTATTTTAATGTTCAAATTGTTGAATGCTTTTTCCGACTAGGTATTCCTTAAATTTAATGCATATTTGTACAGACCAACTTCTACACTAAATCGTCAGTGAATAATGTAACATAGTTGAGCAGCTAGTACAATATATTTAATAAAATTCAACCTCAACCAAAATACTTCACCACATTGGTAACAATATTTCTCGTTATTATCCACTAAGCTCAGCTTAAACGGCCATCAGCGACCGTTTAACTTTAGTCTTAGTTTAGCTCTTATCAGGAACTAAAAGCGTAGTTTAGGAACTTGTACCCCAGCCCTAAACTGCATTCTCCATTTAAACAGTAGTTTAATCGATGAGTGACGTTTAAACGGGTGTTGTACCCCCGCCCTTAGGGCCGGGGGTACAAGTCATCGTTTAAACGGGGACATAGCTAAGCTTAGCTAATTTTGAAACACCGTTTAAACTACAGATCCCGTTTGGCGGGTGTACAAGCCCTTATCAGCTCGGTTTAAGAAACTGGAGTTTAGGAATCCAGAGACGACGAAGACGAAGAGGAAGAGACAAAACGGCATGGAACTATAAAGGTTCCATGCTGTTCCATGTTCGTAACTGCAAATTTTTGATGAATTTCAAGGCAAAGTTGGAATAAAACATCAACTTCACGTTAATCAGGATAACCTAAAACCTCAATGTAAGTTTGCTAGAGTAAAAGTGCGGACGACTTTTACTTCAATCGGCTCAAAACCTTCATTTTAGCGTTTCTATTTATTGTAATACGCTAGTGGTGAAAGAAAGGAGTGTCGAAAATAAATAAAAACAAACCAACGATGAAAACGACGTATTAACTTTCATGATCGACCCAAAAATCGGTTATTCAGAAAGAGTCTTCCCGTCCAAGAACCGGTTTTTCGAAGATTTGGTGAGTACTTTCGACATATTAATTTTATCCTATTCTTATCATTAAAAGCATGCCGAATACTTCCGACGATAATGTGAAAGTGAGTAGTGATAACTACTATTTCTTTCACTAGCAGCAACTTTCTCCGAATATTGGTTGATGTACGTAAATAATCATAACGATCGATAGAATACCTGATAGAATGTATTACCAAAAAGCACTCCTACAAACCAGCAAGTAGGTACCTACAGCAACTCATGTAGCTCAAATTGCTCGTAATACTATAGATGCATTCTTTTAGGTACTTTCTCACGTCTTCTTCATAGTTACCTACTTCACAACTCTTTTCATCACACCCATTCCTTTTTTTCAGGTGATTACCATGTTCAACTGAAATACGTCTCCTACGAAGGTGCTGCCCCGTTCCTAATGGTCGTTTCCTCCTACCTTCCCATTTTATTTTATCAATACAATATTATTCTGTAGGTTTCAATTATTGTGTAACTGAGTAAAGGACCTGACTGATATCTATTTATTAAATGACTGTACCTATCACAAATCAATAATGTTTTGAGATATTCTGTATATTTTTTTCCGAAAAATACACTAATGTACTTTTTTTATAATTTTTGTGACTTTACCTCTCTTGATTCCGTTCTTGAAATAACTATCTTTAGTTCATTGAAACTTGAATAAAACGCTGGAATATTTTCCTATTTTAATGTTCAAATGAACGTTCAGTGAATAATGTAACATAGTTGAGCAGCTACTACAATTATTTAATAAAATTCAACCTCAACCAAATACTTCACCACATTGGTAACAATATTTCTCGTTATTACCCACTAAGCCAGCTTAAACGGCCAACAGCGACCGTTTAACTTTAGTCTTAGTTTAGCTCTTATCAGGAACTAAAAGCGTAGTTTAGGAGGACTTGTACCCCAGCCCTAAACTGCATTCTCCGTTTAAACAGTAGTTTAATCGATGAGTGACGTTTAAACGGGTATTGTACCCCCCGCCCTTAGTCACTTTTTTTCACAAATCGAGTTTTTTTATATCGTTGAACTCAAAAATGATGCTCTTCATTTTAGTAAATAGAAAAAGAGGAAAAACCGACATAGTCGGAGTTATAAGGCTTGGGTTTTGGTGTACAGGGAAAGAACCGACGATGTCTTCGCGTCCAGGGAAAGAACCGACGATGTCACTGTTCCTTGACTGAACCCCCAACAGCGAATCAGGTGGTCCCCACCACCTTGCCTCTGTGATTCACAACATTTCTTATCAGTTCCGTATTGTTTCCTTCAACGAGTGTGTTCTACAGTTTTTTTTCCAGTTCCTCGAAATAATTCTGTATTTATTTTTATAATAACTATTAAAATGTCTACTAGTGGTGTGATTGGACCAAGACCCATGAG
Organism: Apolygus lucorum; assembly: GCA_009739505.2. Taxonomy (NCBI): domain Eukaryota; kingdom Metazoa; phylum Arthropoda; class Insecta; order Hemiptera; family Miridae; genus Apolygus; species Apolygus lucorum. Next base: position 39,007,451 of record CM019171.2, on the reverse strand, counting down.
CTGAACATAATGAAGCAAGGAGAATTTGAATTGCCCTTCCCGCCTACAAAGGTAAGCATCGTTTGATTATACAATTCAGATTAATACAGAGATAATACAGCACGCCATAGTACGATTGACATTCGTGGTTTTATTTATTAGTTTTTATTTTTTTTTCTCTGAAATTTTGTGGCCCAGCTACGGTCTAATTTTTCTCAAAACTTCGGCACGAGTGATTTCTGTAAGTATGGTCGAGCTGTTACTTCCAAAAAATTATGTACTTTTTTTGTAAATCCCTTAAAAATGAATTCGATACCTAATGAGTGGGAATGGTTTTCTTTGCTTCAGATGGTGAAAAACAGTTCAAAAGGCTACCAGGAAAAAAACACCTCTACCTACGTTCGTCAGAATTTAAAATTTCATTTTTGCTTGTTTTTTGTTTGTTTTACCACTGTAATATAATAAACGACGTTCGAACAGAAAAACATGTTTTTTCTCCATTGGACGAGAATTGACATCGTCGGTTCTTTCCCTGTTTTTTGGATGTTTGCTCAGTTTTTGAATTTTTAACAAGTAAGTAGTATAATAATAGC